>JAQZBX010008485.1:0-47980 GCA_029593785.1 Cabassous unicinctus | reverse complement strand
CTTCCATGTTTTGGCGATAATGAATAATACCATTATAAACATTGTTGTGCAAATATATGTTTGAGTCCCTGATTTTAAGTCTTTTGGGGTTATACCTACAAGTGGGATTGCTAGGTCATATGGTAATTCTGTAATTAACTTTCTGAAGAACCATGTTTTCCCTAGCGGCTGCACCATTATACATTCCCACCAACAGAGAATGAGTGTTCTTATTTCTCCACATCCTCTCCAACACCTGAAATTTTCCATTTTTACAATAGTAGCCATTCTACTGGGTGTGAAATATGATTTTGATTTGCATTTCACTAGTAGATAGTGATGTCAATAATTTTTTCATGCTTTTTTTTGCCATTTGTATACATTCTTTGTCAAAATGTCTATTCAGATCTTTTGCACATTTTTTATTGGACTGTTTGTCTTTTTATTACTGAGTTGTAGGACTTCTTTATAGATTCTGGATATTAAGCACTTATTGGAAATTTGGCTTCCAAATGTTTTCTCACATTGAGTAGGTTGCCTTTTTAATTTCATGATAAAGTCCTTTGATGCACAAATTTTTAAAATTTTGATGAGGTCCATTTTTTTCTTTCATTGCTTGTGGATTAGTTGTAAAGTAAAAGAAACCATTGCCTAATGCAAAGTCCTGAAGTTGCTTCCCTACATTTTCTTCTAGGATTTTTGGAGTTCTGATTCTTAGATTTAGGTCTATGATCCATTTTGAGTTGATTTTTGTATATGGTGTGAGGTAGGAGTCCATCTTCAATTTTTTTTGCACATGGACATCCAGTTTTCCTAGCACCATTTATTGAAGACACTATTTTTTCCCAGTTGAGTGCACTTGAAAATGTTGTGAAAAATCAATTGTTCATAAATGTGAGGGTGGATTTCTGAACTCTCAATTCAATTCCATTGGTCTATATACCTTGCCCTTGTGCCAATATCATGCTGGGCTTTTTTGTTGTTGTTGTTGTTGTACATCAATTTGATGATTCTCCTTTATTTATTCATTTATTTATTTATTTATTTATTTTTAAGCAGTTTTATTGAGATATATTCACATATCATAAGACATCACCACAAAAGATTTCAGAACAACTTCTTTTCTTTCTTTTTTTAAAGGTAATTAGATTATATAAATATTACACAAAAGATATAGGGATTCCCATATGTCCCACTCCCCGTACCTCCTCCCACATAAACATCCTTCATTAGTGTGGCACATTCATTGCAATTGATAAACGCATCCTGTGGCTTTGCCATTAAGCATGGACCATAGTTCACATTGTAGTCTACACTATTTCTCACACATATCTGCATGTTATGTGATGATCTAAAATGGCCTTTATCTGTCATTGCAACATCACTCAGGACAATCCCCAAGTCCCGGAAAAGCCCCCATATTACAACTGTTTTTCCCTCTCCCTGCCTCCAGAGCCTCCAGTGGTGACTGGCTCCACATCAATGTTATAATTTCTTCCATTGCTAGAATCACAATATGTCTATAGTAGAATACCAGAAAGTCTACTCTAGTCCATAACTCTTCCCTCAAATCTGAGGATTCTGGGATGGTGACATCCACTCCACCTCCAATTGAGAGGGGGGTTATATCCCATGGGGAAGATGGATGGGACTATCCTGCCTGCAGCTGCGGGCTTTCTCCATTCTCTGGGATAGCCATTGTCCATCATCATCTCCCCACCAGTTGTCCTGGGTGACTCTACCTGTAGAGTAGGTGTTGCAACTCCACTGAGGTTCTGGACCCAGCTGGCACATGGACAGCCCAAAGACTTGAGTCTCTGGACGGACACCTACAAACTCCAGCACTAAGCATAGGTTTAAATAGAAGGGAGAGATTAGCCATGTACAGGGAAGACATAATTGAATCCAACTCTGTCACTCTCAGGGGCACAAACTCTGAAGTAGAGCCCATTGGCAAGGCACCAAACTCCGGAGCTATCCGCCCTGACCATAGTACCTGGGTGTCTCCAGAGCCCTCAGGAGTCCCACTATTTGAGGTGATATCCACTTTGGAAGTCTATGAGATCCTGCTGAAATTTATGTAAGCGTTACCTCTGGGATAACCTCCCGACTCACTTTGAAGCCTCTTAGTCAAATAAACTCATTAGTCTTTACCTTTCCCCCCTTTTATTCGAGGTCTTTTTCCAGTTGCATTGCTAGTTGGTGCTTGGTAGCAATCCTTCGGTTCCAGGGAGGCTCATCCTCAGGAGTCATGTCCCACACTGGGGGGAAGGTAATGCATTTATATGCTGAGTTTGTTTAGAGAGAGGCCACATTTGACCAACAAGGAGGTAACACTGAGGCACCCCATAACAATAGGCTACGTTTCAATATCAAGAGCAAAGACTCATAAGCCTAGTCATCAAATATCAAGGGCCCATCAGTGGATCATTCTCCTTCACCTGTAACTGCCCCTGCACTTTGGCGGTTCCTCAAAAAACTAACTATAGAACTTCCATATGATCCAGCAATTCCACTGCTGGGTATATACCCAGAAGAATTGAAAGCAAAGATAGCAAGAGATATATGCACACCAATGTTCATAGTGGCATTATTCACTATTGCCAAAAGTTGGAATCAACCCAGGTGTCCATGAACAGATGAATGGATAACAAAAATGTGTTACATACATACAATGGAATATTAGTCAGCTGTAAGAAGGAATAAAGTGCTAACACAAGGGATAACATGGATGAATCTTGAGGACCTTATGTTGAGTAAAGCAAGCCAGGCATTGAAGGATGAACAGTACATGACTTCACTGATATGAATTAAGCAAATTGAGCAGACTCAGAGAGTTATTGTCTGGAAGACAGGTTTACAAGAAATAGAAAGGGAGAAGAAGGTTGTGATCCAATATCCATATGGATGTAATCTATGGTAAGGTGAAAGTGTATAGTTGTGTATTGAAGGGAAATGACAGGAGGGTAGTGATATTATTGGGTTGGGTGGCGCAAGGTTGACAAGTGGGTAGATTGGGAAGGGTGGGTTGGAAGGTCCAAGGTCCTTGGGGGAGGGTTTGGAGATGGCCCAGGTATCATGCTGTTTGGATTACTGTGGCTTGGTAATAACTTTGATTATCAGGAAGCGTAAGCCCTCCAATTTTGTTCTCTTTTTCAAGACGGCTTTGAATATTTGGGACCCTGTACACTTCCATATAAATTTCATGATTGGATTTTCCATTTCTGAGAAGAAGGTTGTTGGAATTTTGATTGAGGATATGTTATATCTGCAAAACTCTTTGGGTGTAGTTGGCATCTTACTATTTAGTCTCAATCCATGAACACAAACTGTATTTCCACTTATTTAGGTCTTCCTTGATTTCTATTCGCAATGTCTTGTAGTTTTCTGTATACAAGTCATTTACATCCTTCATTAGATTTGTTCTTAGACATTGCTATTGTAAATGGATTTTTCTCAATTTCTTTCTCAGATTGTTCATTATGAGAATATAGAAACACCAATTATTTTTGCAATTTGGTCTTGTACCTCACTGCTTTGCTGAATTCATTTATTAGTTCCAGTAGTTTTGTTGTGGATTTTTCAGGATTTTCTGTATATAGGATAATGCCATCTGCAAATAGGGACTGTTTTGCTTCTTCTTTTCCAATTTGGATATCTTTTATTTCTTTCTCTTGTCTAATTGCTCTAGCTAGAATTTCCAATACTGTGTTGAATAACAGTGGCATCTTTGGGCATCCTTGGCTATTTCCTGATCTTAGATAGAAAGCTGTCAGTCTTTCAAAGTGAGAAATATTGAGAAAGGATCATTTAAAATAACTTCCCCATCCTCATTCAAGAAGCATATGTTACATTTGTGTCAATAAATTTCCCTTAAATTCCTCCTAATTACGAGGGTACGGTCATTCTTTAATGTTGGCATTGCTGTTTCTCAATGCACTGTTTTATGTTTGTACTTTTATAATCCTGGATGAGCCCTGTTATCCAATTGCTGGGCTGCTGCATGTATGATTCTGGCACCTCAGTTTAAAACTGAACCCTCCAAATTTTGCCCACAATTTTATTATCCCTTTGTACTTTCTACTTCAGAAAATAGTGCTATTGTTTCAACCGGTTAGTCACTCTTGGCTTTTTGGTCAAATTGGCTTTTGGGTTCTATGGATTTTACTTTGTTAATTGATTTCACAATATTTCTCTCCTATCTCCATTGTTCTTATCTTATTGAAAGCCCTTCCCCTGCTTTTCTATATTATAAAAACAGCTACCCTCTCCTGTCAAAGTCAACAGTGACTCCCATATTGTAAATCAATGGTTTTTGTTCTGTCCCTGATATAACTTTCTTTCAGCATCTAAAGCAACTCAAGAAACATGTACATGCTTCTTGGATCTTTACCTCACTTTGCTGCTGAAATACCACACCTCTAAAATTTTCTTCTCCTGCACTACCAACACAAATCTCATTTCTATGGCTAAATCCTGCCCTTTTGCCTGATTCATGTGCCCTGGGCTCAGCCCTCAACATTCTTTGAGTATCTGTGTATACTTCATCTCTAGGAAACCTCACCGATGCTCTTGGTTTTAAATCTCAGGTGATATTAGTAATACCCTGTGTTTGTATCTCCAGCTCTGGCCTCTGTCCTGAGCACCGTACAACTCACACAACTGTTTTCATCTTCACTGGATTGTCTTATATCAGTTTCAAAGCTAATTTGATTCTTTGCTCTCAGCCCCCCCACCACAATGACTACAAACTTGTCTTGTCATTGGTCTTCTCTATTTCAGTCAATGCCATCACCAGTTGCTCAGATGGAAAACTTAGGAGTCGTTGTTGTTGTCTTCCTCATCCTTTATGCCAAATCTTATAAAGGATATTTGCTCAGTTCTCCCTTCAAAATACAACACTTGGTCATTACCACTAGCTTGTCCAGGCTCCCTTTATCTCCTTCCTAGAGAGTTGTCATAACCTAACTCATTTATTTGCATCCACTTTTGCCAGTGTCAGAGTCTTTATTACACAGAACAACTGGAAACAACTCTTAAACATGGAAATCAGATTATGTCACATTTCTATTGAAAGCCCATGGCAGTTTCCTTTATGCTTAAAATAAAATTCAATATCCTTACAAAGCCTAGAAGCACACTTAGGAACTGGTTTCCACTCACTCTCTGACATTTCTTATCTCCACTCCCTCTCTCAATCTCATTCACCCGTGTGAATCCACAAAGGGCCTTTCTGATGTTTCCAAAATAAACGAAGATTTGCTCTGCCTCAGAGCATTTATACTTGTCATTCCCATTTCTGGAGTTTTCCTCACACAGATATCAGCATCAGTTTGCTCCTTTGCTCAGACTCTGACCAAAAGGCCCTCCTCAGAGAAGCTGTTTTTTACCATCTTATATAAATCAGCTGCCTCCTTTCACACTCTTTCTCCTTATTTACCTTTATTGTATTTGTAGCAACTATAGGAATTATATTATTTGTTAATTTATTTGTTCACTTGCATCCATGAGGTCAAGAACTTTGTCTTGGAATCAACATCATAATAGGCCCTGGTATAAAGTAAATATTTAAAAGGATTTTTGAGTGGAGGAATGGATTGATGGGTTGCTACCATCAGTTCAGCAGGCACCCCAAGTATTCAGTGGGTACTGAGAATTTACAAAGCGAGAATATCAGCTTTCACCGTGTTTGTAGAACAATATTTATAAAAAATAAATACTCATGCATCAATCGATTGCATATGTCTATTTGAAAATGCACTTATGTTTGTAACCCTTATCATTTTATTTTACTGCAGACTGGACTATGACACTCAGTTAAACTTCAGCATTCTTTATTGAAGTTCACAGGATTCTTGGAAATAAAAATAGCAGCAGAGTGCCTGCCACATAGCAACCACTCTATAAAAAGCTGTTACATTGAACGACACATTGGTTAAGTTTGCTGTCATTCCAGCCTGCCATTTTATGAAGCATGTATCCCTGCTTTCTAAACCAGAAAATAAATTCCCCAATGTTGTTTCAGAATTTGGTAATTAGTGTTTGTAAACTCAATATTGGAATTTTGTGTTCTTCCCTCAACCTTTTGAAAGATTGTGACATAAGTGGGAGCTATTGAGAAGTTACTACTGTCCCTAAAATGATAAATAGGTACCTAATGTCTGGGAAGTCTAAGTAGGTCTTTGTAATATATGTTCCAAAGGAAAAGAAAATACTAATGCCTTCAGTAGCTTATCAACATAAGAACTGTTTTAATAGATGCAAATTCTTTATTGTGGCTCTTGAAAGAATTACAAAGTGTTTCCTTTTATGATCTCAGCTTTTGATGAAATATTCATAAACCTTTTTATGAGTCTGAATGAAGGCTTCTGAATTTTGGACAGTGAGCTTTCATAAATATTCATTGAGAAAGGATAAACACTTCCTCCCTTGTATGGAAAATTTAATTAATTAAAAGTTAAAACAAACTCTTTCAGAGTACTCCCATTAGATATGAAGGAGTGGATTCTGTTACATTTACTCAAAAGTCATTACAGATTATATTTTATAAAATAATACCAGCTTGTTTGCAGTCATTGTATGTGTTTCTAGCATAAGCACTGCAGAAAGGGTGTGGTAATTATTTTAGCATTTCTAAATAAAATCTCAGATCAAATGTATTTCAGTGCAGGATGCGTCACAAAAGGAGGACTATGCTCACCAAGAAAAGCAGCTAGCAAGATGTGCTGATTTTAATGTTTAAGGGGAATGGGTTTTAATATTGTTCACTGAAGGAAGCCCTCCCAATCTCCCTTTAACCCAGCAGACAGATCCTTTTGAGATTTTTCCAAGTGGCTTGTAATAGCTCCTGATCTCTTACAGGTGATTAAAGCACAATTAGATATTAATTTAAAAGGAAAAGGAAAACAGTAATTGGATTAAATCAGTAACAAGTGGTATAATGTGTCATTTTTCTCCAAATGCATATGCTTATTTTAAGTTCCTTGTATACAATACTTTGAAGAATGTTTAAACTATAATAGCTCTATTTTCACAAGAAGAAATAAAGGCATAGGGAAGATATAGGCTGTCTCATTTACCTCAGCACATTTAAATAAAATCCAGACCTAAATGGACTGATTCCCGAATTTCATTAATCCTCTTTATCACCAAATATAAGTGAGAATTATGCATTATGGGAATTAAATACCAAGAGATTTGGCTTGATCTATGTGTGTAACTCAAAGTAAAGTTAAACCTAGAATCTCTGATTCCCAACGTTCAATCCTGACATGCAGGTTACATTTCTTCCAAATTCTGTGAAGCATAGTTTTATTTAAAGGATTGATGATTTATAATGAAATGTTATATCATGCTTAGGGCACTACAATTTGTGATTCTATGATTTATTATAGAAATTCTGTGTTTAGACATTCTTTAGTTGCTTGAGGGTCCTCATTTGGAATATATGAGAGGTGAAGATGAGAAAGAATCCCTAGTGAGATACTGAATCAAGGCAAGTGCCATCCTGGAAACCGAAAAGTAAAAGATCAGCTTGCTGGAGGTATTTAATCAATCTTGCCAAGCATATTAAATATGCATCCAAAGAAAAATGTGTTTTAATTACAGCTTAAATGCATTCTGAATGCTAATATGACAAGGATTGAAGCACTTTATTTCCCTTAGCACAGTAGTTTACAGTTAACATGTTGTTTGCAATAGATATTTAAAAAGTTAGCATAGCTAGAAAGTTTTTTCTAGTTTCATCATGAGAGAAGGGCCAGAAAAAAAAATAATACTGTTTTCTCTATGAAATAAAGATCCTCAAACAATCTTAACCTTAGAAATCTCCTTCCTCTAGGAAATGTGCTTGACCAACTCCCTGCAGAGTCCGGCTCTGCATCTCCCCTGCACCCTCAGCGCTATTTCCATCCACATAGGGGACCCTCTCTAGAGTCTTCTTTTCTGAGGTCTCTGTCTAAAATTACCTCCACCAATTGGACAGTAGATATCCTAATGCCAGGGATATTTCTTTGGCCTCTTCCACTAGTGCTTGGAATATCAGAGGGTGCAGTCAGAGCGGTCAGCAATGACGGTGACTGAACAACTGTTGCTTTGACTCCATCTGACCTAGGATATGTTCCAAGAGAATAGAGTGTCAGTCTCACGAACTTTAACATGAATTCAGATGGTGCAGAACACACAGGCTTTCTCTTCTGCCTCAGGTTTTTGACTCTTAGGCTTTCGTTCCAATGCTAGCATGTATTATCTTGGTTCCAGATCTCAGGCCCAGATATATTTCATTGTTGTTGGGGATTGGGAGAGGAGGATGAGATAAAATAGAGAAAATACCTCTGACTCTAAGTAAAGTGGGGATAAACCTAGGGAGGTCGTGGTAGCTGGAGGAACAAGATAGTAAGGAAAATAAGATTTGGTCAAGAAATAAAAAAGCTTTAAAATATTTATATATTTATATACATTCATCAATGATTTGAAATGGGCATGGATTCATGAAAAAATAACCAAATCTTGCTTTTTTAAGAAAAATGTTTTAAATGCATAGAGAGAAGATTAAGCCATATGTGGAGATGATTTTATTTTCAGAAAAGGTTTTACCTATATTTTCTCTATATTGCAATTAAAACTATTGTTTTGAAAACATTTGACAAATAATCACCTAAAATTCTATCTCTTTCAATGTTTTTGTGATTGAGTGAGTATACATAGACACGATACCTTAGAAGTATGTTCTGAGATTAACATAACATTAATAGTTTGTGCATTTCTATAGTTAGTTATTTGTAAATTACCTTTAAGCACTGATCTTCGTTACATCAATCTATTTTATAATGTTGTAAAGGATTTGCAAACAAGTGTGTTTAACAGGGTTTCTGGCAAAAGTTTGTGTAGACTTTGCCAAAGTAATTGTATTTTTCCTTTTTTGTGATGCAACTCATCAAGATATGTTGTCTTAGCTGGGCTGAATTTCAAAATTCATTTGAGCTTTGGAACTTATGATAAAAGTTAATACCTCATCTGAAAGTTCAGCAGTGTTTATTTCCACAAGGGAAAGAAAATAGAAGGGAAATTTACTAACACCATGGTTGAAAATTATACCCTCAGTTAGGCATAAAGAATAAAAAGCAACCAATAAAAGAAAAACCACAGTTAAAATCACTCTTTATTTTTATGTGTAGGTCTCAGTTTTTAAATTTTTATTTCAAATTAATAATTTACAATCTAATGCTATCAACATTTTAGGTTTATTTGGGCTCTTGATAAGTACTATGAGGTTACTCAATATGCACCTTGTGTTTATTATGCCTCCAAATCTTATTGTATGTCTCATTTTAATTCTGAATAAGTAAGTGTTATGTGTATGTTTAGTTGAAGAATCAGTAGAAAAATGGCTGTAGTGTGTGAAATTTTATTTAAAAAATATGTACATTACATTCCAACAATACCAATGCCTACATTTATAGACCAAGATACGCTTTTAAATTATATAATTCAGAACATTCAATTAAATGGGTAATTCATATCCAAAATTAAAATTTTCATCCTTAGCATATGATCGCAGTAACATCATTGTGTAACTGATGAAGATATATATGGTTTAAGCATGTAATGTCTGAGGCCCTCACCCATGTGTCCCAGTAAGCCACCTCACATACATCTCAGAGTCTCTTTCCCAGGGAGCTCAGCTGAAGGCTGAAGGCTGTTGGAATGAGCTTCGGTCCTGGAAAGAAGACACTAAAATGGCATTTGGAGCTAGAACATGCTGCCATCCACAGCCTGGCAATGAGGACACTATAGGTCCTGCACTGATAAGACCCTGGCTTTCTGTTGCAGAGTGATTGTTAACACATTCACCATTTGTGAACTGGGATGGGAAATTGGTGGCTTTAGCAACATCTCAGGTGTTTGAGAGAGTGAGGGGAAGTTGTAAATAACTATGGAATGCACTGACTGCTGCTGGATATTATGGATGCATTGGAGACAATCTATGAAAAGAGGTAGGTGAATTGTGAAAGTCACAATGTATTCCTGTATATGCTCCTTGGCAGCATATACAGGAAATCTTATCTCCTGCAGCTAAAGGCAGAAAAAGCTGGGGGTAGGTCTTGGAGTTTTATTTATAAGGGTATTAGAGCTCAGAGACGGTTGAATTCTTAACCTTGGCCAGACTGCTTCTCCAAAGTCAGGACCCCATTTGGAAAGAAACGGCACTGAGATTTGTGAGTTAATACACTAAAAAGTTGGATCCCAAGATTCTCCCAAATTTTCTAGGTCTACAGAAATGGCCAAGTCCTCCTTGTTAGAATCTAGGTTTCCTCCCTTGCTTGATGCCTCTGACTTGCAACAAAATGCCTACCCCTCCAGATCTATCCCTATCTCCTGCCCCAGCCACTAGACACATAACTAGGATCAGACACAGCATTAGCTAGCTGGGAAATGTTAGACCTCCTACATCAGGAAAAGGATTGTGGTATTAATTTTATGTGTCAATTTGACTAGACTGTAGTAAACAGTTACCTAATCCAGGTGTTGTTGTGGAGCTATTCTGTAGATATTAACATCTAAAATCAGTTGACTATAAATAAAAAAAATATTACCATTGATTTTGTTGAAGGCCTTATGGGCAAAAGAACTGAGGTTTCCCAGAGAAGAAAAAATTATGCCTCCAGACTACAATGTTTACTCTTGTCTGAGTTTCCAGCCTGCTGTTCTGCCCTATGGCTTTCCAACTTGCCAAGCCCCAAAATTACATAAGCCAATTCATTAAAAATAAATCTCTTATAGATATAGATAGATACAGATGATACAGATATAGATGATATAGATATTGATTATGTTTTAGTTTTCTTAGCTGCACAGAGCATAGGCAATGAAATGCATTGGCTTTAGTAAGTAAAGTAAAGGAAATAAAAGAAAATGATCTGTGTTTTTTTTTTTTTTAATTAAATAAGAGATCCAAGAAAAGCTAATACAAAGAAAATGTCTATATGTTCCCTGTCATAAAGTTTCAGCTGGGTTCCTGATAACCTGGTGGATCTCTTCTCAAGGAATAGCCAGGAATCGAACCAGGGACCTCCTATATGCTAGGCAGAAATTCTTCCTCTGAGCTTTTCTGGTCTTTAGGCTATTCAGCTTTTCAAAAGTCTATCTGACCCTTTTCTTTCTGGCAGGTTAGATCCCCTGCAGTCAGCTGGAGGGGTGCTGATTGCCACCTGTCTCTGTTTCCTCACTGATGTAATTCTCTTTACTTAGGTGGCTGGGCATGACCGCCAGCCTGAGACGATCACTCTCCCTTCTCCCTGTTGAGTCCAGGTCCCGTCCAATATTCAAGGGGGGGCCAGCTGGCTAAACTTGCCACAAAAAAATCTCTCTCCACTCTCCCAGACCCCTCTTCCTCGCAGAGAATCTGCTGTCACACTCCCATTTAGGGAAGGGGGCCAGGGTCTCCACCTAGTCTGTTTGTACTGAGTGCTGGGTATGTGTGCTTGCTTCTTCCTGCCACTGAGGTAAGCAACCCCTGATTATTCCTGGCTTCCCTATCTGTTCAGTACTCTCCTAGATGACTCAGAGCACCTTCCCTTGGAGGTAGATGTATCTCAGTTAGATACAATTCACCAGGAGTTTTACCCTCACTTAATATCTCGGGGGTGGGGTTAGGGAGCCCTTCCCGGGAGCCAGGAGGTTTAATAACTCAAGATTACTTGTTTTGGCTTCTTCGTGTCTCTGACCGTCTCTCTTCTGGGAGTTGGTACACAGTGTCCTGATTTGCTGTGCACCAAAGCAGGTCCCCATGGCAGCCTCTGGCTTTTTCTTTGTTGTTTTAGTGAGAGCTAAGAATTGTATGTCTAACCTGTTGGCCATGTTCCCACAATCCCCCCTGCAATGGCTTTAAAAATGGGAATTTATTAGCATACAAACTTACAATTTTGAGGCTGAGAAAAATGTCCAAATCAAGGCAACATCAATACGATGATACCTTTGGTGATCCTGGACTCCTCTGCCACATGGCAAGGCATATGGTGGCATCTTCTGGTGTGTCCAGGTTTCACTGCTTTCAACTTCTTGCTTCCATGGCTTTCTCTCTTTTTTTTCCCCTGTATTCATACCATTTATAAAGAACTCCAGTAAGAGGATTATGATCCACCTTGGGTCATACCTTAACTGAAATAACCTCATTAAAAGGTCTTACTTACAATAGATTTATGCCCACAAGAATGGATTAAATTTAGAAACATGATTTTCTGGGATACATACAGTTTCAAACCACCATAGATGACCAGATAAAGATGATACAGATATAGATGATACAGATATAGATGGTATATATATGATACAGGTATAAACAGATATATAATAGATAGATGGATGAGATAGATAGATGATAGACAGATAGAAAGATAGATAGATGAAAATAGATAGTTCCTTTTGGTTCTGTGTCTCTGGAGAATGCTTACTGATACATTATTAAACTCTAAAGGAGCTACAGGATTTAGCTAACATTAACATAGGTAAGTATGAATGGAACTGGATCTTTATGGTGATGAACAAGGGGTACAGAGGCAAGTTTATTATTAATGAAGATTTTCTCATGATACAAGGTGCAATACCCTGCCCAAGGTACCATTTAATGCTAATATGTTAAAAGGATGGTTTGTGGAAGCATGGAAAAATAATGACCCAGAATTGCTGTGGTTGAGGAAAGAATAAAAAACTCAGAGAAATGGCTATGTTCAGTGCTATCCTACTTAAGCCAATGAATCTCAGTGGACAATATTTCACAGAGAACACTCTATTTTCCCAAAACCAGAAACATTGCATCAGAAAGAACAGTGCCAACTCATTAAAAAACCCTCAGAGATGACTTCCCTCTATAGGTCAAGACTAATAGTGGAAAGTACTGCTTAGAAGAAGCTTTAGAATTGCAGTGGGATGACAAGATCCCCCCAAGTAGAGGCCATGTGATAGGATTAGACTTCAGAAGTGAAGTGAGTGCAATTATCATTATGAGTGGTAGGTCAGAGTATCAGGGAAGGGTGTCCTGCATAAAGCCCCAGTCTCAAGGGCATTGCTTACTTTATTTGATAAAAATAATGTCAAGGATCCTGAAGGCAGTTGGATCAATAAATATGCTTGATCTCTGGGCTGGTTTCTGGACCTTAGACAGTTGTCATGCCTAGAACTCATTGATCGAAGAAAAGGCTGGGTTCCCACGAGGAAGGACCATGTACCACCATGGAAAGTGGATCTGATAATAATCTCCCTATCTCTTCCCCAAAGGAACCCAAGACAGCACTTCTACACTGGGGAATGGGAATACATAGATGTTTTGAGGACTGATGAGAAAAAGATCTGTGTGGAAACGGGCTCTCAGAGACCAGAAATGCCATCATGACATTCATGTTCAAGGAGCTAATCTAGTAACAGAATCCCAATCCAGGTCTAGCTCATAGTGTGTGTGTCCACTGAGTCCTAGTGGCCATATATCTGGTCCCCAAGGTAAAGGTTGACATTGACATCATCTATTGTTGGCAGAAACTCCATATTGGTCATTGTTCCATATTGGTCATTTGCACAATTTTCATGCAAAAGGTCAGGTTGTTTCCTCTGCCCACCCACCTCACCCCACAGCCAAGATAGTAAATAACACATCCTGGGAGAAATGGCTAATAATAGTGCTACTTTTAAAGACACAAAAGATGCATGAGTATTAGTTGTCATTATATTCCTATTTAATTTCATTGCAGGCACCCTCTAAAAACCAGATGGACCCTATAGATGATGGTAGACTTCCACAAATTCCACCATTAGTTTTGTGCTGCTGTGACAAATGGGTTAATTTGCTAGAGACTCTGAGATATGATATATGGTTACTGAGTGCATAATTTTCCATCCATTTCATAAAGGAGGATCAGACAGATCATTCTAAGAGCTCAGTTCCAGGAGTCAGTCAAAGGCCAGGCATGAAAAGGTTCTTCCCGGAAATGTGTAGGGCTTGAGCCACCAGGCTTGCTTACACACAAAGCTTAAGAAAGGCATGACGACAAGTGGCTCACAAATTCAAGGATGAAGGTCTGGTTCAATCCATATGGTAAGCCATTTAGAACAGAAGAGATGTTAGCCAAGAGTCAGGGAAATAGAGGATAGAGATTCCAGGACAGAGAGGATGGACATTGGTGGCAACCTCAAGTCCAGTTGCATGGAAAGGACTAAGCTTCATTCTATTTGCTTTCCTCTTGTACATTTCCCCAGGAGAAGAAATCTACCAGAGTCCCAAAAGAAGTGTTCCCAAATAGGATGAATTTACTATATCAAGCAAGTAGATTCAAGTAATGCAAGGGGTGGCCTGCAGTGGGTCTGTGCTGCTCAGATGTCCCCTCAGGACAAGGCACTGGGCCCCAGCCACTGGGAATGCTGGGTGGTGGCTCATCTCCTTCTCTCTGAGGGGAGATTAGTCTTCTATTCTTATGCCTGTCCCAAGCAGCAGCCCACCTTCAACAAGTGGTTGATTTAGGGGTAAAACGCCTGCCTCCTTGCATTATTTTGGGGCAACTCAGAAAAGCCATTTTATGTTCAGGGTTCCTTTTGGAGTCATTTTAGCCTTTGTGCCAAATTCATCACAGCTCAATATCTCCCATTGTGCAATCCTGCTTTCTTCATTCCATCAGAGAGACACCCCACCCCACCCCAAAAAAAACTTCCTGCATCCTGCATGCAAATTTGTCTGTTTTCCAGGGAACAGAGCCTAAGGCACCTTCAGTTAGGTAGCCACATGCACTATGCATTTCATACATTAGGATCCTGACGAAAAACAAAATAAGCATTATGAGCAATTTGTGAGGAAATTGGGGCGCTGTACATCATGGGAAAGAGTTTAGTGAATAAAACTCAAAAACAAAGCATTTAGGAGTTTGAGTTGATAATTTAAAAGCAATCAGAAATGAAAAAAACATTATTTCCATAATTATTTCTTTGTTCTTCCTGATGCTACAGAATATAAAAGACAGTGTGTTCGTGTCTCTAAAATGCTTCCTAGGCCTCCCAATTGTCCTTATCACCCTGATCACTATAAACAGTAAGAATCCAGCACAGCAGGTACAAGATTTACAAGCCAGAAACACTAACTCTGTTAATTATGAATATATACTTATGCTTTAAATAATAAAGCAAAGAGAAAAGTGAAGTAGAATATTTTGGCTATGGTATATTTATTACTTCCAGGGTATTTGATTACCTAAATGACTTCGCATTTATTAAAGAAAATGTATTTGATGAAATAAATGGCAGGTGTCTCCCCACAGACACCACATGCTTGTTGTTCTCTTTTCTTCTAATGTTAGAGCAACTTTCTCCATGGGGATATAGAGGGACTACTTATTAGAAGTCATAATAATGCCAGCTGTTCAGAGCAATTATCTAGCTGTCCCAGCAGCCAGCTTTTGGGACTTGTGGAGATTTGAGCTCCTTATGCCATGGGAAGCTCAGTTTGGTGTAACTCCTCCCACATCCAAGTCCAGGTGGTCACTGACCAGGATTTCTTTTAAACATTCTTGCTTATCAGTTCTTTATATTTGTTATTAATATTATGAACTGACTGCTATTCTCCAAATAAATTCTCTGCTTCTGTTAGGTGAAGAAGTTGGTTTCTGTTGGGTACAACCACAATAACTGGCAGATAGTCTATATGTAATCCAGAAAACTATACAATTTAGGCAAACAATTTAATTATATATTTTGGAACAAGAATGGATTTCCAATAAAGTAGGATATTATTTCCATATTTATATCAGTTGTCAAGACAGAGATATTCATTGACTAAGTATGGGTAACCTGTCCCACAACAATTTTGAAAAAAAAAAAAGAAAGAAAACAGTATTTCAAGGCAGATTGTCATGCCTTTTCAGAGCAGCTGTTACACATGCTTAGTTCCAGCATTAGTTAATAGGAGTGACTAATCTATGCTTAATATGACACAAGTATTGGTCTGGATATTACTAAGTATTTAAAAACCCTGGCATCTTATATGCACACTCAGATATTTTCAAGTGCAAATTAGAATTAAATATAGACAGTCTAAATCTTCTTAGACAGTCTGATACTGATCTTCTTACAATGTGCACTTGGACAACTTTCCATGTCAGAGAAAGGTCATGATCAATTATGTACAAGCTTAACCATTTTTCTAGCTATGAATTTCCATGCTCTCTAAAACATCAATGTCAATAAAATTAGAAACAGTAATACTATCTTACATGTGAAACACAGATCACCTTTCTGAAAGGCTGCAGTTTAATTAGCACTTGTTATTTTGTAAACCTATTTTTCTCTAGCTTTTATTAGAAGTGAATAAGAAACATCTGGAACTTGTCTAAACAGAAATATGCAGAGGATGGCTTCATCTTCCATGTTGGTTTTAAACACGTCATCCCACTTGGACATTCTCTTCTTGAATCATCAGACAAAAAGAACTGTTAAAACAACTCAATGCTAAGACAAAACAGTAATGAAAATTTGGCTCTAATTTTCACACTTAGGTATTGGGAAAACATGAATCATCCAATAATTAGGTAAAAATAAGTCTCATTCGGTCAAAGGTATAGCATGGATGCTTGTGCTCTGTCATGACATTTCAATTCTTAGCCAAGGATGTAATCCTCATGACCAAATAGTGGTTTTATTCTGAAGATGCATTGGTTTTATTCAGGTTTCAGAACAAGGACTACTGTGTGGGTCACACTTTGTGCTGGATGTTGCTAAAGCAGAAATAATAAGGTAGTCTTTGCCTTTGAAGAAGTCACCAATGCATGAGTGAGAGGAACAAATAACTCAATAAAAAAGTGTTATAGAAGGAGTGTGAAACCACATGCACTAACAAGAGGAGGTGGGGATGGCATGGTGGTGGGGATGGTGAAGAGGGAGAAAGAAAAATAAAGAAAATACCTCAATATGAGCCTGCCAACCAATATTCCAAAATGTATGAAAAAATCTAATACCATGAAAGATAGCCAAGAAATCAACAATGTGACAGAAAGTATGTGAGATAAAGTTAATTTTATGGAGTGGCCCAGTCAAGACTTCATAATAACCATGGAATTATCAGAGAGGTAAATGAAGGAATTCTGAAAATATATATAAAAAAAAAACTAATTAGAAATACTAAGAAACTGACAGTCACTGAGATTTTAAAGTCTTGATAAACTTAGTTAAGAGAGAATTTGAAAGAAATGTTGTGGAACTCATTCAAAACGCAGTATAGACAGATGACAAAATTAAAACTATAACATACATACATATATTTATATAAAAATTTAAAATTTATACACATAAACATGCATACATGTGGTTGAAACATGAAAATTACATGGGAAGACTCAACATTTCTCTAACAAGAGGACCAGAAATAGAGAATAGAGGGAATGGTGGTTGAGGTAGATTATTATTATTAATAGCATATACTCATTCCACCCCACCTCCAAACTTTCATGGGAGTAATACACTTTTCTACTTCATTAATGTTCATTTTAGGCACATGATTTGTTTGGCAAGTGGAATATGAGCACAAGTGACAGTTCCAAGTCCAGACCTAAAAAGGAATTGCATATTTCCTATGGCACTCCTGAGAGTGCCCATCCTACCATAGGAGAAAAACATGCCCTGGGTAGCCTGCTGGTCTCAAAACAATGATAAGCACGAAAAAGCCATAAACCAAACCCATGGCCTTGGGGCCAAGTCTAGATCAGCTAAACCCCAGCCAACTTGCAGAACTGCCCTGCAACAGAGCTCTTTAGCTAATCTGCAAATATATGAGCAAGAAATAAATGCTTACTGTTTTATGTCACTGAACGTTGTGTGTGTACATGTGTGTTTTGTTATAATGAATTATTGTGGAACTTGCTAATTAATGCAGTGGGAAAGCAATGTTTGAAGAGGAAATACCTGAGAATTTTCCAAAATTGAAAAGATGAGCTTTTGGATAGAATGTGCATTCTAAGTACAGTACAGTATTAATAAAGAATTGTCTATACTTAAACAAATTGGGTGAGACTGCAGAATTGACTGTGTTAGAAAAGTTCATAGTTGAGTATCTATGGTAAAATTAAGATAGCCAGGCAAAGAGTAAAAATGCAATATATTCCTTCCAGAAGAGGAATGTAATGTGTATTTATTATACATTAGTAAGTATAAGACGTATATAGATTATTTGATTAATAACATTAAGTACCACAATCTAACAGATGCTTATAAAATAAAAGCGGTATGCAACAAATGAAGAATATCATTTTCACATATACTAAAGCCATTTTGAAAATCTAACCATTTCAAAGAATAAACAGAAATCAGATTAATTCTCTAATTACAATGAAATGGATTTAGAAATTATCAATTAAAATATAGTTTTAAAAATCTTATACTTTCAGAAATAGAAAAATATTCCTAAAAATTTCACGGGTTCAAGAAATTTCATCAAGGAAGTTACAAAATATTTTCAGATAAATGGCAATAAGAATAATCATGAAGTAAATAAAAGGAGAAAACATAAAAGCAGGACAGAAAACAATGAAATGTAAAATCAATAAATGAAAGTGCTATTTCCTTGAGAAAACTAATTTAATAAACAAACTTCTAGCAAAACTGATGCAAAAAGAAGAGAAAAGGCAGATGTAAGTAATATTAGCAGTATAAGGGAGGCTAAAGGAAGAATCCATAATGGCATACTAAAATAAATATTTTCAATAAACTTGAGGGCCTAGCTTACACGAAATACTGTATAGTACATTACCAAAATTGACTTAAGAAAGAATACACAACCTGGTAGAACCAATAACCACCAAATAAATTGAAACAGCAATTAAGAGTAAAGGGGGAAGTACAATTTGATCCATAGGAAAAATGAATCCATTCCCATAAGAAAATGGCTCATAGGGACACTAAATGTATTTATTTAATTTATATAAGGAACAATGAGGAAATTAGACTACAAACTTATTTTATTATTTCAAATAATTTGCCTCACTTTATACATTATTTACACCAGTCTTTTATTGTCCTGCTGCAATTTCTGTCTAAAGCAAGTCCTTTCGAGTTCTATTGTTTAGACCCCTTCTGCATGAAGACATCGACGTTTTCCTGGCCTGAAATGGCTGTTCTGTGCCTGAACATCCACAGGATTCTGTATTATTGTCCTGCAACCTGTGTCTCTGCCTTGCATCTCTGTCTCTTACAGGTATGTTTTATTTCTCCAACTAGGCTGCAGACTCTTTGACGCTCCCAGTGGTGCCCACCACGCAGCTTTATGTAGAGTATGTGATTGTATCTAATGTTGAAGAGATGTTGTCATCTCCTTCCCTGGTGTAACCAGCAGTTGTAAACAGTGACCTTGCAGATTAACGTCTTGGACAAGCCCTTCACTGCTGACTCCAAGCCAACTTGGCATGCTGATCAGTTCAAGTGTCCTTTGGACTCCTGGAGGGCAGACAAGAGGACGCTGTGTTCACTCCCTGCCTTTGCCGCTGTGCACACCACACCTTTTCTGACCTAATGCTCAGGTTTCAACCAGCCTGGGACTTCTAAATAAAACGTGTGCTCTGGGGTCTTGGAGCACCGTCACAGCCCTTCCAGGGTTCTTCCCTTCCTGCAGTCTCTCCTATCGCTAAGACTTCCTTCTTTCAAAGCTTGGGGTTTCTGAAGAAACTTCAGAACCACGTTGGAGAAACAATTGGAGAAAACAAATAGGTGAGTGAAGATAACCTGGCTGTGTTAATGCTTTTTTTCCCCCTGAGCTTTAAGTTTGCTTTAGATGGACTAAGTTGTGTGGATTGTTTGTAGTTGAATATACATTTTCCCCCCAAAATAAATACACAAGTTGGTTGCATTTTTGTTTGTTGCAGTATATTCTATTGTAGTTTTGTGTGCATTTTGAAATTACCTTTTTCAGATATTTATTACATTAAACATTGTGTTGTTTTCGCAAAAAGATAGGAATCTCCGCTTTGTTAATTTCCTGTCTCTGTTTCTCAGCTGTTCACGGCCCATCAGGTACGTTTTCCGCAAAGCAATGGCTTCGGTGCCGTCAGCTGGTTGCCTACTGGCCAAAAATCAGTACTATCGAAGTAAGTTGTATTCTCACTAGAATATATCACTGAGAATTCGATTTGAGAGGATGTTTGTGTGATTTTGTTAGTCTATATGGCATGTCGTGCTCTCAACTAAAGGACTGTTTGTGAAGTGAAGAAACGGGATGGGATGCACCAGAGACCTCAGTCCCTCTGGTTAAGTCTCGCCTCCTTGTTTTAACTGGGTCATATGATATGGAAGAAGCCATCAATACCGATAAATACATTGAAATAAGCTTACAGTTCACAATTAATTTTTTATTTCATGGAACCCTCAGTTCACAGGATACATTCAAAACTGATAGTTGTACTACATAAATATTATTCCTTAGAAATGAAGGGATAGCATAAGCCTGTTTCAAGAATTTTCTACTTTCCATTTCTGCTATGGATAATAGGCCACTGTCTCTCTGGCCGGTTTTGTTTTTATCTCTATATCCACCTGTGCACGCTTGTGACTGAATAGAAAATTGAAGCTATTTTCTAGACATAAAATGAAATGTCTACATATTGAGCATTTCAGAAGAAAATTAGTATTTATGGAGAGTCTCTATGCTAGCACATGTAGAAAACTCTTTCTTTAGGGTTGTAGCATGGGAGTTGGGAATATCTATTGATATATTTTTGTCATGAAAGACTCAAGAGAGGATAAATAGTCTATTACTTAGTGATATTATAGTAATGGAAATTGTTTTTATATTCTGATCTTTTAAAAGATTCATAGGTTTAAAGGACAAGTCTAATAATAAGAATAAAGTATTTATTATTTTTAAAATAATTTCTAAATGTGATAACTTTTGTTGGATATTTAAATATCTATTTAAAAATCTATCATTTATCTATCTGTCTATCTTTCTATCATGTTTCTAATGTAGTAAAATAATATTAATTCTTAATTTGTACTTCCTAAGTTTTTTAATTTGACATTTATAATGTATTTGAAATTCTATATATCTATAACTGTATTTATGGAGGGAGAGGTATATTATTTGTAGTTTTGTGTTTGTGTATGCATGTATGCATGCGTGAATGAGTGTGTGTGAGAGAGAGAAAGAGAAAGATTTTATCATGGAAAGAAATATGACTTATTAGTGGAAAATATAATATTCCTTAATCTGGAAGGTTTTTTATTAATTAATAATTTCATCATTTTTAAATTTTATTACTTCATAAGCTAGGATTAAATGATTTTAAACTATGCTACTTGAGAGTTTATTTATAAATGTGTCTGTGTTTGCATCATTATTTATTTGTTTATTTCTTGTATGTTTCCTACAGAGGCCAGTATTTCTTCAGTTAGTTCTTTTACTGGCTCTGATCCTGTTAACTTCATAGATCATGACAAATCCCAGCAAGGTATTTAGTTTATTTCTTTTCAGTATCACCCCCATTATTTGTTTTTAAACTCATTATTTCCCTTTGTTTGTAAACTCTCAAATTTGTTTGATAAGGGAGATAAAAATATTTTTTTTTCGCAGGTTTACCTGATGCAGCAGAAACTACCTGGTGGTTTAAGTCTTTTTTCCATTCTGAATCCATGGTTTCAAATGTAGGAAGAAAAGATTTGTCTGCTGGAGGGTAAGTTTTAGTCTTTTCTGATGAGGGCTTTAATTACTACATACATTGTTTCTTTCAACAAGTAAGAAAAGCCCTAGAGTTGTTTTTTGAAGATTTTTATGTGAAGCATTCTTTAGGGAATGGAGGATATAGTTGTTCTCTCATTCTGGTTAATTAGCAGGTAGATCATGCACACTCTGTCTAATTTTATCACTAAAGTGTGGTTGAAAAGTCATCTGCCAATTTTATCATAGTTTAGGATGGAAGGAGTTGGGAGTCAAAGGAAAGTTTCTAAATTTTTGTTTTTCAATATCTTCAGAAAAAAATTAGAATTGTCTAGTTTTTGTCTTAGATTTATTTCACTGTTTAGTCCTCTGTTGTTTTTGGTTAGCTTTTATAAGGTTGCCAATTATTAGATAGAAGATTGGAATTGATGGATTTATATAAAACCATTTCCAAAAATGTTCTACTCTAACGTAGCACAATTCTTATTCTAATGTTTCTTTAAAAATACTTATTGGGGTTCATTAGACATTTTACTAATGACTTGCTACTAAATGGAATCAAAACAATATATATTAATGGAGTTCATAGATTCTTTGTGTATGCATTCATACATGCGTGAGTGAGTGTGTGTGAGAGATTCTGATATTAAAACAATAATTTTGATGAGTTTCCACATAAGTCTGAAAGCAAATGAACATTTAAAATATTTTTAATCAAACTAAATTGTTGAAAGGATCTTTTTTTTACCCTATCAATTTAATTGATTTGATTTATCTAGAAAAGGGTTTCACATTTTTTCCACTTTACTTCGACTAAGTCAACCTGAATTACAACTAATCATCTCTGTATTCCAATTCAATGAACATGTTTGTAATAGCTGAATATTTTCTACAGCATTCATAGTTGATCAATCAAGGGAACTCAGCCTGCTATGGTGCTACATATCCTTCAGCACTCAAGCTATTCCAGATGATTCTTCTTCACTGTGAGACAGCAAAACCTGCCTGAGGTCTCTTTGATGAGACAAGATAATGGCATCTACAGATGGAGCAAAAGCTTATGACATTTTGTTCAACATTCAGAATATTCCTGCGAGCATCATCTGCTACAGGGAGAGCATTTGAAAAGTGTGACTTTGGAAACATATGCCTTGTAAAGTGAAAATAATCTTCAAATGTAGTGATTTATATTAAGCATTGGTTACCCATATTATTTTTATCAAAACTATTGTCAGACACATTTTTGCATCTGTTGAATGATTTAGTATGCCTTAAAACTGAAATATTTATGTTTAACAATGATAATGGTCTAAAGGTCACTGAATTCAGAGTCGTAGACAATGAATTTTGAATATTGTACTCTTAATTGTTAAAGTTGGAAATAACAAAAATATTCATAAGGAAAGCTAAATATATGTTACATCTATCCAGTTGGTTATTGTGTAAACCATACAATTAATGATTTTAACTAATTTGCAACAATATGGAAAATTACAATGATGCAATTTTGAGTGAAAAAAGCAGGATAATCTATTATATATAGTTTATGATTTAAATTGTATTAAAATGAATATTTGCATAAGAATAGTTTGGAAGGAAATATACTGAAATGTTAACAGTGGCTATTTCTGGAGATGGAATTATGGGTGATTTTCATATTCTTCACTATAGTTTTTTCTGTATTTTTTCAAATTTTCTAATATGAGAAGTTTTTGAGTATAATTCGAAGATAATAAATATTATTATAAAAAAGAGCACTGAAATAAAATTTCTGAGTGTGAACATTCCTTTCATTGGGCAGAATATTCCTTACTTTCCCTAGTATTTGGGTGGATAATACTAAATGAATTTTAGTAGAAAATTATATATACAATCTCTCATTCTATGTATATATATATAATTATTCTAAAGTTTTCCTTTTTGGTAGATAATCAATAGTGAAGGCTAATACATTAGAAGGGGTTTATAACTCCAAACATTTTGAGATGTACTGTGATCATTCTAATTTGATATTATTAAGTATTATTTGACTTGATTTGGATCTCTGTTTTATATGCAACAATATTTTGGCAATTTCTGCTAGGGTTCTCTGAAATGATATGTTGAGATTCCTCTAGTTAATGTTTTAGAAATATGGTTTTGAGAACAAGTTCCAAGTTATTGAATCTTATCCTTTATAAGTAATCCATCAGCATCCAATCCATCAATTTCACTAGTGTAAAAGTTCTCTAGATGGAATTTAGGCCTACGTGGTGCTTTGAATATTTCTGTGGAATTTGAGGTTGTAAGAATCAAAGCTGCAGAACTCCAACTGGTTTTTAAATAGTGGTGATGAAAAATAATTGGTCAGATTGAATGCAGTACAGCTAAACTTATAACTCATGGAAGTTTTAGAAATGTAAAGAGTCATAATTTATCAAAGCTTCCAATGATCTCCTCTAACTTATCACATCAAATTGAAACTCCTGATCTAATAACTCACGCTCTCCCTTATAGCATTTCCTCCCCCAGCAAATGGCAGCAACTATTAGTCAGATCAAGAAAGTAGCAAGCCATCCTTGGTATTTTCCCTCATATCCAATCCAACACCAAGTCCTTTATTTATTTTATTTTTTTAGTATTTCCTGAATCCATCTACTTCTTTCCTTTTCCACCTAAACTTCAGTTATTTCCCATGGCCCTTAAGTGGTCTTGCTCCCCCTAGTTTTCTAAATGCTACACAACTTTCTCTCATTATTGTTATTGATGAATATTTATTTCCCCATTATATTATAAACTACATGAGAGCAAAGATCATGTCTTCTGCTTTGCCCAACTTTTTTTTAATACCTGGCCTCTGACATAAACTAGATAATCAACAAATATTTATCAAATCAATAACTTAATGAATGGGCAGGCAAGGCATGATTTCATTAACCAATGCCCCAAGGGTTACAATATCAGTGGAGGCTCTAACACTCTGGAGTGCTAAATGCATATAAAATGGATGAGGAGGGATTGAGATTCCTGATGTATGCCTGGTGAGGTGATGTGTACGAGAATAAAGACAATTTTTTCCTGATGTCAATAAGGAGACTTTTACTTGGAATTACTTAAGGATTTGACTATGAGATCACTTTAATAAAAATATTCACTAATCCTTTCATGGAGCAAACACAGATAGTTTTTTAGCCAGAATTGGTCTCTCCCTCAAGAAACTTAAAACTTAGTCTTGGGGAAGGATTGTGGGATGATGCCATCGTACTAACAGGCAGGGCTCAATGCGCTCACAAAAAAACAATGAAGAAAAAACCAAAGGATGTCCCAGGGACCTGCTTTGGGGGTCAGCAGAGCAGGGCAGTGTGACACAACTCCAAGGTGTGTCCCCCACCCCCAAAATATTATGCTGGGGTAAAACCGCTGGCTCACAGCAACTGACTGAGAGGAGAGCAGACATATTCCTCCCTGTCAGCTGTTTCAAGGGAAAAGGGAGGAGGAGTCCAGGGTCTTTTCTTCAGTGAATTCAGCCAGCAAAACCTGTTTTGAATCTCTGCTCTAGAGATTCAACCCAGGAACAAAGGAAAGCCGAGACTGAAACACCTCAATGGAAATGTGTGCAGATGAGCCCCATCTGCTGGCCGATCTGGAAATTGCATGGACAAAAACTGGTTCTCTCTGTCTCCTAAATACTGGGAGAAAATCTGTGCCCCATAAGACAGTCCCTGGACCAATTTTGATAACTTAAGCTGGGCAATTTTAAAGACTTAGAATAAATTGAACCAAATGTCAAAGAAGACCTGTGGGGAAAAAAACAATAAGTAAGAGAGAGAAATTGGCCATCAGAGTAAATTCACCTATAAATTCAGATGCCTAGACATCAGCAAAAAATTACAAGCCATACTTAGAAACAGGAAGACATGGCCCAGCCAAAGAAACTAAGCAAATATCCAGAAGAGATCCAGGATTTAAGACAATTCATCAGTGACAATCATACAATTCTCCTCAGTCAGTTCAAAGAATTTAAAGAAAATATGATTAAGAAATAAAGGATATCAAGAAGACACTGGGTGAGCATAAAGAACCATGAAGGAGAGAAGAAAGTGGTATCATGTATTTAAGGTACTGAAAGTGAAAAACTGCCAGTGAAGAATTCTGTATCTGGCAAAACCATCCTTCAAAAATGAGGATAAGTTGAGCATCTTCAAAGAAAACTACAACTGATAAAATATGTAACCAAAAGACCAGAATTACAAGAGATACTAAAGGGAGTGTTGAAGCCTGAAAGGAAAAAAAACAAGGGAAGGGATTTGGAGAAGAGTGTCGAGATGAAGATTATTAGGAAGGCTAAACTAGTGGGTAAGAAGACAGATAATAAAATGATATGACAACAGAGAGCCGAAGGACAAAATGGACAAAGTAAGTAATGCCTTTACAGTAATAATATTGATATAGACTGATGGAATGGATAAAAATATATGAGCCAGTTATATTTTGTCTACAAGAGACCCACCTCAGACATAAGTTCACAACCAGGTTAAAAGTGAAAGATTGGAAAAAGATACTCCATGCAAATAGTAACCGAAAAAGAGCTGGAGTAGCGATACACATATTGGACAAAATAGATTTCAAATGCAAAACTGTTACAAGGGATGAAGAAGGTAATTATATATTAATAAAAGGGGCACTTCATCAAGAAAAAATAACTATGCTAAATATTTATGCACCTAACCTGAGTGCCCCAAGATGAATGATGCACACACTGGAGAAACTGAAGGGAGAAAAATGTTTCTATAATGATATTTGGAGACGTCAATACACTACTCTCAGTATTGGATAGAACATCTAGATAGAGAATAAATACAGAAAGAGAGAACTTGAATAATATGATAAATGAACTAGACCTAACAGACATCTATAGAACATTGTACCCCTAATCAGCAGTATAATATTCATTTCAAGTGCTCATGGATCCTTTCCAAGATAGACCATATGTTGGGTCATAAGACAAGTCTCCTTAAATTTTAAAAGATTGAAATTATACTAAACACTTTCTCGGATCACAACGGAATATGGTTGGAAATGAGTAATGGGTGGAAAATGAGAAAATTCATAAATTTTTTGGATATTAAGCAATACACTTAAATAATCACTGGTTCAAAGAAGAAATTGCAAGAGAATTCAGCAAATATCTTGAAATCACTGAAAATGAGAACACAACATATCAAAACCTATGGGGCACTGCAAAGGCAGTACTGAGAAGGAAATTTATAACCCTCAAAGCTTACATTAAAAAGAAGAAAGTTAAAATTGAAGATCTAACTGCACACCTGGAGGAATTAGAAAAAGAACAGTAAACTGATCCCAAACCAAGCTGAAGGAAAGAAATAGTAAAGATTAGAAGAGAAATAGATGACATTGAGAACAGAAAAACAATAGAGAGAATCAAAAAACCCAAAAGCTGGTTCTTTGAGAAGATTAACAAGATTGACAAACCATTAGCTAGGCTGATGAAGGAAAAAAAGAGAAAAAACACAAATAAATAAAATCAGAAATGAGAGGGGAGACTTTGCCACTGTGCCCACAAATAAAAGAGATCATAAGAGGATACTATTGCCAAAAAACTAGACAATGTAGAGGAGTTGGACAAATTCCTAGAAACACATAAACCACTTCCACTGACCCTAGACAAAAGAGAAGGCCCCAACAAACCAATTACAAGTAAAGAGATTGAAACAGTCATCAAAAACCTTCTAAAGATGAAAAGCCCAGGACCAGATAGTTTCACAGGTGAATATTTCCAGTTATTCAAAGTCAACCTAATACCAGTCTTGCTCAAGCTCTTCCAAAAAATTGAATAGGAGAGAATGCTACCAAACTCGCTCTATGGAGCCAACATCACCCTAATGCCAAAACCAGATAAAGATACTACAAAAAAAAATACAGACCAATATTTCTAATGAATATTAATGCAAAAATCTCCAACAAAATAGTGGCAAAATGAATCCAAAAGCAGGTTAAAAGAATCATGCACCATGATCAAGTAGTTTTATCCCAGGCTTGCAAGGGTGGTTCAATGCAAGAAAATTAATTAGTGTAATAAACCACATTGATAAATTGAAGAAGAAAAATCACCTGGTCCTCTCTATTGATGTAGAAAAAGCATTTGACAAAATATAGCAACCTTTACTGATAAAAATACTCCAAAAGATAGGAATAGAAGGAGGCTTTCTCAATATGGTAAAGTGCATATATGAAAAAACTACAGCTAGCATTGTACTTAATGTTGAAAAACTGAAAGCTTTCCCGCTGAGATCAGGAACAAGATAAAGATGCCCACTGTCACTGCTGTTATTCAATATTGTGCTAAGAGTTTCTAGCTAAAGCAATTAGGCTAGATAAAGAAATAAATGACACCCAAATAGGAAGGACGAACTAAAACTTTCACTATTCACTGATGATGTGGTCCTATATCTAGAATCTCCTGAAAAATCTACAAAAAAAAGTTTAGCAAAGTGGTGGGATACAAGATTAATATGCAAAAATCAATAGTGTTTCTATATGCTACTGATGTGCAATTTGAGGAGGAAATCAGAAAAATAACTCCATTTATAATAGTAACTAAAACAAATATTTAGGAATAACCTTAGCCAAGGACATAAATGACCTGTATTCATAAAATCACAAAACATTGCTAAAAGAAACCAAAGAAGACTTAAATAAATGGAAGGACATTCTGTGTTCATGGATTGGAAAATTAAATATAATTAAGATATCAATTCTCCCCAAACTGATTTTCAGATTCAATGCAATCCCAATAAAATTTCCAACTGCTTTTTTTGCAGAAATGGAATAACAATTATCAATTTTATTTGGAAGGATAAGGGTCCCTGAATAGCCAAAAAATATTAAAAAAAGAAAGAATTTGGAGGATTCTCACTTCTGGACTTTAAAGTATATTACTTAGCTACAGTGGTAAAAACAGCATGGTACTGGCATAAAGAAAGACACATTGACCAATGGAACTGAATTGAGAACTCTGAAATAGACATTCAGATCTACAGTCAAGTGATTTTGAGAAGGTGATCAAGCCCTCCCAGCTGGGCCAGCGCAGTCTATTCAAGAAGTGGTGCCAGGAGAATTGGATCTCTATATCCAAAAGAAAGAAAGCAGACCTTTATCTCAAACATTATATAAAAAATAACTCAAAATGTATCAAGGACCTAAATATAAAAGTGCCAACCATGAAACTCCTGCAAGAAAATGTAGGAAAACATATTCAAGACCTTGTGGTAGGCAGTCGTTTCTTAAGCCTTACACCCAAAGCAGGAGCAACAAAAGAAAAAGTAGATAAATGGGACCTTTTCAAAATTAAATACTTCTGCACTTCAAAGAACTTTGCCAAAAGGGTAAAACAGCAGACAACTCAATGGGAGAAAATATTTGACAATCACATATCTGATAAGGGTTTAATATCCAGATATACAAAAAGATCATACAACTCAACAACAAAAAGACAAACTATCCAATTAAAAAATGGGCAAAAGACTTGAAAAGACAACTGTTTAAAGAAGAAATACAAATGACAGAGAAACACATGAAAAAATGTTCAACATTATTAGCAATTAAGGAGATGCAAATCAAACTACAATGAGATATCATTTTACACCTTGTCATTATTAAAAAGTTGGAAAACTGTAAATGTTGGAGAGGATGTGGAGAGATAGGAACACTTATTCACTGTTAGTGAGAATGTAGAATGGTAAAGCCACTGTGGAGGACTGTTTGGCAGTTCCTAGAAAGTTGAAAACAGACTTGCCATGTAACCTAGCAATCCAGAAGAACTGAGAGCAGAAACATGAGCAGATATCTACATACAGATGTTCACAGTGGAGTTATTCATGATTGCCAAAAGTTGGAAACAACCCAGGTTTCCATCAATTGAAGAATGGATAAACAAATTGTGGTGTATACACACGATGGAATATTATGCAGTGTTGAGAAGTGAAGTTGTGAAGCACATGACAACATGGATGAATCTGGAGGACATTATGTTGAGTGAAGCATGCCAGCCACAAACGGACAAATACTGTATGATTGTGCTATTATGAACATATACATTGTGTAAACTCATGGAGTTAATAATTAGAATATAGGCCACCAAAAAATAGAAGGAGGGTAGAGAATGGAAAGCTGAGGGTTAAACTGTGCAGAACCGGTAAAAAGCTTGTTTGCAAATCTTTGGAAATGAATAGAAATGGTGAAAGCATATCATGGTGTTTGTAACTAGCAGAGCTATCATATGGTATGCCAGTGGTTGAAAGGGAAAGTCTAAGGTCGTGTATATTACTAGAAGGAAAGCTAAAAACTGTAACATGGGACTGTATAAGGTAGTAAAACCTCATGTAAAGCACGAATATGAGTGAAATTGCATATAAAAGACTTTTTTTACAAATAAAATGCAAATATACTGGAGAGAATGAAACCAAATAGCAGCTATGTATGGCAAAGGAAACATGGAGAGTGCAAGAGGTGATGAGTTTTGTTTGTTTATTGTTTATTATTGCTACTATTTGAACGATGAAAGTGCTATAAGAATGATTAAATTGATGAATGCACAGATAAGTGATTACACTGAATACCACTGATTGTACACTTTGGGTGGATTTATGCTTTATAAATATGTATCAATATAATTGATTTGTTAAAAAAACAACCAATTAAATGAGCATAGTACAAATCGAACATTATAACAATGCATATTGTTTTATCTAATTTTACAGTGTCTTAATAGTTTGTATCAGGTTTTCAATGGCCTGTAAAAAAAATAAAGAAAAATCAAGAGATCTGAAAAAAAAAACCCAAAAACTTAGTCCTAGGAAGCAAACACTAAGCCAATAATCAAATAAAGATAATATTTTCCAATGGTGATAACTGTGATAAAGCAAATAAAACAAGATGTTTTACTTGAGATTGAATGGGACACGAGGGATGGGGAGAGGGCTGCTTTATTTGTATAGTTAGGAAAGTTCTGAGAATGTGATGAGTGAACTGAGCCCTGAAAGATGGGGAAGGTGTTTTCTGAAAAGCACTCTAAGGCAGGAAAAATAGCAAACACAAAATTCACCATTCTTCTACATAGCATATCCAGTTTCCTCAATGGCATTGTCAATGGACGGCTGTTTTGGAAGAATTCAGCAATTTCCATGTGGAGTTCAAGTTGTATAACGTTTATGTTCCCAGTTACTGTCAGAATGGAAAATGGTAAGGATTTGGGGTTATTCACTTTCTCCTTCTAGGTCCCTCAGGGTGATCACTGCGTTTTCCAAAGTCACTTTGCACAGCAGCATGCAAATCAAGTGAGCTGTCAGCTGTCACAGTTCTCAGATCCAAGAGGGAAGACAGTGCCTTATCAGTTGAGAACGCTCTGAGCAACAGAATGGACTGCCATTGGGGGTGGGGAGAGGGCGGTGCCTCCAGGGACTCTTGAGTCCCAGAAATCATTTCCTAAATTAACCGTTTTATTCCACCCTCTCATTTTCTCCCCTTCTCTCATACCAAGTGGACTAATATGTTGCTATAATTTTCTTTTCATAAAATATCTTTTTAGAACTCTTTCACACGAAAGAACTAGAAAAAGGGAGTGCTTCAGAGTCTCATTACAGTCTCATTATTTGGTTCCTGAAAGTATAAGAAAAATAATCACATTGCTAATACAGGGCTTCAAATAACATTTAACCTTTAAACACATTTTAATTAAGTTGACTATATCCAAATATTTATTTCATTTGTGCAAAGAATTATTTGTATTTTTGGTTATAGTTTTACCTAAGTAGGTTAGATATAAAATTTTTGCATCATTGTTTTTAATCAGGTATATTGCAATGTATTTGCCTCCAGGTAATAAACTCAAAATGTATTGACTCCTTTGTAATCTAGTAATTATTTGATTATATCCAACTGGAATGTAAGCTTCATAGATATATTATTCTTTTAACATGTCTAGCAGAAGTTTCAAAGTAATGAATGCATGGTTAATGGAACTATGCTTTCTATGTTTATGTACTACAAAGGTTAGAATTTTGAAATTTCTTTACAAAGAAGAGTGACAAACATTTTATTTTTAAACAAACTGTCTCTTATGAAATATGCTTGAGAAAATATTTCTGAAGCCTTAAAAGGCACCTTTAATGTGCCACTACCTTTAAATTTCAAGCTAAATTTCACCATGAAAGAGGAGAGAGAGAAAACCCATGAAGTCAACTGATAATTTTGCTTTGTCCTGTTTTGTCCTTGATGGATTTCAGGTATTGATTTATTTTCTGCTACTGCTGACACTGCTTAACATTCTAGAAGGAGACTGTATTGCTCTCTCTATTGTGCAGAAAACGTCCCTCTACCTTCATCATGTTTAGCTGCCATTCATTGCACTTGACTGAGTTAGGAACAAATTTGAGTTCTTTTGATAGTGAATGTAATGGCTCAGTTGGTGCTGAATTCTTGACTCCACAGCAGTAAAGATTCCAACTTGAAAGCAAAATAGGCTTTATTTAAAGCAACAGTCTAGGCTGGAACAAGAATTTTGAGATTTTGGTTAGGAGAATCAATGTTTCTTACACATAGTTAAGTTAGCCAATGTGTAACTGTCCAGTTAATTCCAATTCAACACTTATTTTCCTTTTAAAAGGCACCTTTTTAACACTATATACTTCCTTACTCTCACAGTTCTAGAAGACATTAAATTCTAGAGAATGAACTCTCTCCAGTTTATTGTTCCAAATAGTTAATTGCAATGCTAGGTGAAGTATATCCTGTGTTTCTTCAAAAGGGAATAATGCTGAACAACTTATCTAATGCTAAACAGCTAAACAGCTAAAAAACAAAACAAAACAAAAACCGGTCAAGCAGAGAGAAAGGCTGGGCTTGGTCCAACAGTACCCCAACTCCATAAGAGCCTTGTTTTTGTGCAAAGAGTACGCAATCTATGTTAGCAAAGCTGTGACCCTGCAAGTCTCAAAGTCTGTTATGCGTAACAAACATGTGGGGAGTGTGTTAAAATGATTATGTCAAGGTTCTATCTCCAGAAATTCTAAATCACTAGTCCTGAGCAATCTCATTCTCTGATAAGGGCTTGTGGTGATGTGTATGCATTGGTTGGTGAAAAGTTGCTTCCTTCTTAACTTAGAGCAGTGCTTCATTAGGTCACCCATTGACAAAACTACAAATATCCTACTACCCAAAGTCAGGAAACCCAAGCTACTCTGCTGAGCTGTGATGGTTATTTTATTTTATTTTATTTTATTTTAATTTTTGAGGTACCAGGACAAGGGATTGAGCCCAGGACCTCATATTTGGGAAACCAGCACTCAACCACTGAGCCACATCAGCTCCCGTGAGTTGGTTTATTAGTTTGTTTACTCATTTTTTTTTTAATGTTTTTTTTTTTGTTTTGTTTTTGGATTTAGGAGGCACTAGAAATTGAACCCAAGACCTCTCATGTGGAAAGCAAGCACTCAACTGCTAGGGTCACATCCTCTCGCATGATGGAAATTTTAGATTCATAAAACACAACTGACCTGTAAGCATGAGTACTTTTGAATACAAAATCATGCAATATAGAGAGTTCATTTCAAATGCGAAAGGGTTAGGAGTTGAGCATGCTCAAGCAACCAACTCGAAAGATAGGAGGAAGAAATGGGTTTTGGAAGGATTATCAAATTTTGTAGAAAGCTGTCTTCTACATCCTCAAATTTCAATAATCATAGAAAACTGCTAGTTTTAAATTAAACTGCACTTCTTGTCTTCCCTTCCTAATTCATCCGTGAACAATGTTAAAGACAAATGAAATCTAAAACGATGATGATCATTTTTCCTATAGTATCTCCATTGCACACCTGTAATACAAAATCCACATTATACTTATCTGATGATAATATATTTTTTCTTCTGTGATTCAACAGTCGGTACTATGGTAAAAGAAATACAGAACGCGGGCCTATAAAGAACATTTAATTTTCAAAAACACAGCACATGCATTTAGTCATTGTAATTTAAGAGAATTTCCTGAGAGTGGAGATATATGCTGATTTTGCTGTTCAACTATTTGCTTTATTTATTCAGTAATTATTTTTTGGCTATCTGCCATGTCTCAGGCAATATGTAGCAATCTAGTCTTCTCATATTCCTATTTCACACGATTATAATGTAATATTCAGGGTTCTTCAGAGAAGAACAAATATTTATTTGTTTATATTTATTTATATATATTTATGTATTTACATATATATGTGTTTACATATGTGTGCTTATGTCTGTGAGCATAAAGAGAATTATTATAAGAAATGGCTCACGGAAACATGGGGGATAGCAAGTCCGAACTCTACAGGGCAGGCTGCAAGCTAGAAACTCCAATAAAAGTGATGATGTTGAAGTTCTTAGTCCATATTCTCCAAAAGAGGCTGGCAGGCTGGAAATTCTGCTAACAACCAATGTTAAAGTCGAAACAGAAATTCTCTTTATGACCTCTGAAAGCCTCAGTTCTGGCTTTTAACCTCCAACTGCTTGGTGAAAAGCCTACTCATATTGCTGAGCCCAATCTCCTCTGTTGACTGTAGATGCTTTCAACTGATTTTAGATGCAGTAAACTGACTAGAGTTGCAAATCCCTTCCACAAAATACCCTACAGTAACAAGTAGGCCAGTGATTGACCAAACAACTGGACACCATAACCTAGCCTAGCTGGCACATGGAAATAAGCACCACATACAAGGAGAGAGAATAGCCTACCTATGACTCACGGGCAGGCAGATAATCACATTTGTTCTCTGACAAAGAAAGAGCTGAGGGAATTAAGCCTGCTAAATGCCTGCTCAAAGATGTTTGCTGATGGGCAAAAGGGAAAAGCATAAGGGAAAAATAACTAGTATACTAAAGTGAAAAATACCTGCCATTCTTTTAAACTTTAAGAAGGCAGAAAAATAAAAATATTTAAAGTAACTTTAAAGAGAGAACAAAAAGTTATATATTTATGAATTTTATTACTGCATTTTGTTTCATACAAAGCATTATATATTTTAAGGACTACTTTTTAAAAATAATTAAAATTAGCTTGCCTTCTTCCAAGAATTATATCTAAAGCACATCATGCTTGCCCAAGGGTTCTTAAAATGGGATAAAATTTAGCAGTGGATAAAAGAAGTGGTGTGTAAAACATTTATGCTTTATTTTGGAAAGATTTGTTTAATTGATCTAATTATTTACAGTGCACTCTGTTTAAGACTGTCTTGAAAATTTAGAAACTTTGTAGAATTTGAAAGTCCTTCATCAATACTGAGAATTATACAGGCGACCTGTCCTCTTATTACTAGAGTCAACACAATGCTATGCTTCTCCAGAGGCCCACAGGCACTTGTGTGAAATTAGGAGGTCACTTCACTTGTTCAGGGAAAAGGACAACAGAGTGTGTGTGTCTGAAGGGGAGCAAAGACACAATACATGGTTTTAGACCATATTTTCCTGCCAGTTGGCATGCATACTCAAAGAATGATTATTCTTAAAGTGTATGTTCACGCTATTTATATTAATTACATAAACATTAAAATTGCTGTGCAACTCTTATATATGGGGCACCTGGGGACATTTTAGGTACCTGGAATAATCAGTGTAGAAAACATGATTCTTGCTTGTCAAATTAGAGATTGGGGCATGACTTTTTGTAAAAAAAAAAAAGATAAATACTTAGAGTAAATATTTAGAATAAATATTTAGAAAATGATTCAGGATAAATAACACATATAGTGCTTATAGTATACATTTCCATTATCCAAAAAGAGGATAATTTGAAAAATATGTGTCTCTCTCCCTCCCTTTTCCTCTCAAATCCAGTTCCCATTCTCTTAGGTAACAATTGTTACAAGATTCTCATGTGTGCTCAAATGATATATTTGACAGTTTACAAAAATTACCAAATGTAGATGTAGACATAAGTGCAGACATAGACATACATATAGATATTTTTAATAGCAGCAAGCTGTGATGGTTAGGCTAATGTGTCAACTCGGCCAGGTAATTGTGCCCAGTTGTTTGGTCAAGGAAGCACTGGGCTAATAGTAATGTAAGGACATTTATGGACTTTAGTCATCAGTGAGTTTACTGCATAGATAGCTGATTACATCTACAATCAACCAGGGAGAGTGCTGTCAGCAATGAGTGACGCTTTATCCAATCAGTTGAATGCCTTAAAAGGGGAAGTGATTTCAGCATTCAGAGAGAATTTCCCAGCTTGTCTTTGGACAGCCAACGTCACCCGGAAACTCATCAAGGACCTTCATTGGACTTTCATTGGAGCTCCTGGTTTGCAGCCTCCCTGCAGAACCTGGATTTATGCATCCCCACGGTCACGTGAGAGCATTTTATAACTTCTCAAACTCTTTACAGATATCTCCTGTTGATTCTGTTTCCCTAGAGAACTCTGACTAATATACATGCCAACCAAACTAGTCTGTGTTTTGTATTTATGACTTAAAATCAATTAAGAAATTTCCATATTTGTCTTAGTAGAGATACCTCATTATTTCAATGGCTCCTTACAATTATTCTATTTTTCAGCATTCCTAATTTGTTAAAAATGACCTCCTGTTGATGGATTTTTAGTTTATCCCACCAATATTTCTTATAATCAAATACACTTCAATGAATATCCTTAATTGCATGTTATTTCATACATTTAATACATGTACTATATAATTACTCAGTAGCGTAAATATATAGAAGTATAATTCTTGGGACAAAGGGTTAATTTTAAATTTTGATACACAGTCCTTAAATTCTCTCTTTAAAAGTTGTGCCAATTTATACTCCCTGTAGCAACGCTGCCAAGAGGCTGTGTCTCCATATCTCATCCAACACCATGTGTAATCAACATTGACCCTTTTTACTGTGTTAGGGAAAGCCAGGATATTTCATTAGCTTCCACTGGAATTTTTATTGTAAATGAGTATACATTTTTCATTTGTTTGAGGGGAAATCTGTATATCCTTTTTATGAACTGTTTATAGCCTTTATAAGAGCACTTTATATCTTTAAGAATATGCCTTTTTATTTGTCAAATGTTATATTGTTTTCTCAGGTTATTATTTGTCTTTTGGTTTTGTTTATGGTGCTTTAAACCATGAAGAATAGTTTTTATGTAGCAAAATTTATCTGTATTTCCTTTGTTATCTTCTGGATGTCATTTCATAGGTAGAAAACCTTCCCCACTTAGAATATATTTTTTAATCCTCCCCTTCTATTCTAGTAGTTTTGCAGTTTCATTTCCAACATTATATTTTGTTTTAATATCTGTACTTTATTTTGGTAAAAAATTGGATGAAGGTTCCAAACACATTTTTTCCAGATAACTCTGTTGTCCTAACATAATTTGTTGAGTAATACATCTTTGCTCCAGTTATTTGAAATGGAAACTTTATTCTTTCCTTTATTGTATTTGGTCTATTTGGGGACATTATTTTTCATTCTTTTGATGTGTCTGGTTAGTCATACAAGAACAGCCATTAATTACCATACTTTTATAATTCAATTGGAAGGGCTAGTTTACCCATATTACTTTTTAAACTTTTCATTTTGAAATAACTATAGATTTACAAGAAGCTGCAAAAATAGTACAAAGAGGTCTCATGTACCCTTCACTCAGTTTCTACCAATAGTTACATCTGACATATTTGTAGTAGCACAATATCTAAACCAGGAAGTTGAAATTGGTACGATGCTTGTGTGTAGGTCTATGTCATTTGATCACATGTTGTGGTAGATTGACCCTCAAGAAAAGGCATGTCCTTTACCCTAAACTGCATTCCAGTAGGTGTGAACCCAATTGTAAATAGGACAGAACTGAATCAGAGAGGGTTTTAATCCTTATGCCTGGAGACCTTACTAAGGGAGAAAATTCAGGCACAGTCCGAGAAGCCAGAAGACTTAGCAGCCGGAAGTCAGAGAAAGCCAGAGGAGGAGACCAGGACATCATCAAGTGAGGTGGGATGGCCAGCACCAGAATGCAACTCATTCTGGGGAAGAAGCAAGCCCTGCCAATGCCTTGCTGTTGGACCTCTAGCCTCCCAAAGCATAAGTCATCAATTTGTGTTGTTTAAGGAAGTCCATTGTGTGTTGTCATAGTAGAATAGGCAAATAGGACACAGGTAGATTAGTGAAACCACCACCACAATCAAGATACAGAAATGTCCCACTCCCACAAAGATCTCCCCTGTGCTGCATCTTCATGGACTTACCTATCCCCCCATCCCACTATCCCTAACCATTGGCAATCACTAATCTGCTTTCTATTTCTATAATTTCATTATTTTGAAAATTTAATCACACAGTATGTAATCTTTTGTGATTGACATTTTTCACTCAGTATAATGCCCTTGAGAGCCATCCATGTTGTTATGTATATCAATAATTTGTTCCTTTTTATTGCTGAATAGAATTCCATTGTAGGTTTGTTCAAACCATTCAACTATTGAAAGACATTTCACTTATTTCCACTTTTTGACTACTACAAATAAAGCTGCCATGAAATATAAGAACATTCACGTATAGGTTTTAATGTAGACACAAATGCTCTTTTCTCTGGAATAAATGTCCAGTAGTGTGATTGGTCAGTCATATGATAAAAGTATATTTATCTTTTTTAAGAAAATGCCAAACTTTTTTTCAGAGTGACCGTACTATTTTACCTTTCCACCAGCAATTTGAATGATCCAAGTCCTCTGCACCTTTGTAAGCATTTGATATTGTCACTATTTTTTATTTCAGCTGTTCTAATAGGTGTGAAGTGACATTTAATCTGCTTCAAGTATCAGTCATGATTTAGTAAAGTCAAGAGAAGAAGGAAAGTCTATTGCATTTACTCATATTTTCACTCTTTCGGTTGTTTTTAATTCCTTCCTGAGATTTTAGGTTTCCTTCATTTTTCTTTTCTCTTTAGAGAACTTCCTTTAGCCATTATTTTAGAGTAGAGACAAATTCTCTTATTCCTTCATCTCAGAATATGTTTATTTCCTTTTCATTCCTGACGGATATTTTTGACTGAACATAGAATTCTGAGCTGGCAAATCTGTTCTTTCAGCATTTGAATCATGTTGTATCACTCTTTCTAGCCTCCAATGGTTTCTGGTGAGAAATCTGCTGTCATTTCTATTGTTTTTCCTCTATAGGTAAGATATTGTTCTCCCTCTCTGTTTTCAAGCTTTTTTCTTTGTTGTTAGTGTTCAGAAATTTGATATATCTCGTTGTGGATTGCTTTGAATTTATCTTGTTTATGGTTCACTCAACCTGTAAGAATCTGTAAGTTTCTTTGTATTTTGCTAAATTCTTGAAATTTTCAGCCAGTATTATTAATTTTTTTTGGAAGTATTGATTGAACCCAGGACTTCGTACATGGGAAGCAGGTGCTCAACCACCGATGGGAAGCAGGTGCTCAACCACTGAGCTACATTTGCTCCCCAATGAGAGTTTTTTCTTTGTTTGTTTGTTTGTTTTTAGAAGATACTGAGGATCAAACCTGGGGCCTCGTACATGGGAAGCAAGCGCTCAACCACTTGAACTATATCTGCTCTCCAACCATTATTATTTTGAAAAAAATTTTTTTCCTCCTTCTGCAAGTCCAATGAGCCAAATATTGCATCTTTTTTATACTCCCATGGTCCCTGGAGTTCTGATCATTAGATTTTTCTGTCTATTTTTTTCTCTCTGTTGTTCATATTGAGCAATTTCTACTGTCCTATCTTTAAGTTTACTACTGCTTTCTTCTGCCTAACCATTCTGCTTTAGACTCTTACCCACTGAGTTTTAAAATTTTGATTATTGTGTTTTTTTTAGTTAAAAATTTCCATTTGGTATTTGTATCTTCTGTCTTAGCTGAGACTTTCTGTTTTTTAAAATTTGTTTCAAGTATATAAATAATTACACATTAAAGCACTTTTATGACCATAGTTTTAAAATTCTTGTCAGATAATTCCAACATCTGTGTCATCTCAATGTTGGCATCTATTCATTGTCTTTTTTCATTCAGCTTGAGATCTTCCTGATTCTTGGCGTGATGAGTGATTTCTTTTTTATTGAAACCTGGGCATTTTGGGTGTTATGTTATGATACTCTGTATCCTATTTAAATCATGTGTCTTAGCTGACCTCTTTTGACACAACACCTGAGCGAGAAAGTGTTTTGGAAGTGAGTGCTTATTATAATGTTTTCTATCTGTCTAACCTGCCCCCTTCCTGGCCCTTTGGCTGAATTGCACAACTTGAGGAGGTAGCATGGTGCACGTTGTGTTCTTGCAATTGTGCCCCTGACATGTAATGCAGTGAGTCCTGGAGTGCTGATTAGGAAATCATTGTCTTTTTCAAGATATAATTGGAATTTTTCTGATGCTTTTCCATTAAGCATGCTGCTATTTAGGATTCAGCAAGAGAGACATTTATCTTTTTAGAAAAGTATATATTTATTCTTATTTTTAAGATTTTTTTTTTTAAGAAGAATGGAAATTTTTTTTTCAAGTGCATTTTAAAGATCTATGGAGTTGATCATACATTCTTCCCTTTTCATCAGTTTATTTAGTTATAAAATTGTTCTGTTAGTTTTTTTCCCTTGTGCTATCAATTTGGCATGAAGTTTTCCTTGAAATATTAGCTTTGCTTCTTGAAAATAATTTGCAATCTATCCTTCTTTGTATACATTTTGAAACAGTTAAAAGCATTAGTTTTATCCATTCCTCAATCATTTTGTGTAATTACCTAGTAAAACCATCTGAAACTGCTATGTTTTAGAAAAAAGTGTGATGTTTGCAGAGTAGTTCTTTGAATGTTTTCTATATCTCTTTCTCTCTCATTGTTATCATCAGCAGTTTTATCCATATTCCCAAATTTATTTGCATGTAATTGATCAAAATAATCTTAGAATTCTTTTAATTTTCTGTTTTTCCATGGTATCTCCACCATCACATTTCTTATTTTTAATGTTTTATCCCTTTTTCTTTCATATTTCAAGGTTTGTATATTTTGTTTCTGTCAAAAATAATTCATATAAAATTTTTAGTTTTATCCTTTTTTCGGATTTTTAAATTCATTTTTGTTATTATATTATTTCTTTCTCTTTTCCTTAGATTTATTTTATTGTTACTTATTTTTTTTAGCTTTTTTATGGAATATGTTTGTTTTCATTTTGTTTTTATCTATATGAGTATTCAAGGTTATGATTTTTTCTATATTTTCTATTACCCTAATTTTAGCTCTAGACCAAAAGTTCTGATATGTAGTATTCAAATTTTATTTATTTTCTATATTGTCTATAATTTTTATTCCATTTCCTTGTTCACTCAAAATTTGTTGGCCTACATGAAGATAAAACTAAAGATCTAAGCCTATAAACTCAGACTACTGGGTTGAAATCTCACTTTTAACTTGGAGCAAGTTACTGAATTTTATGGTTCACTTTCCTAATCTTTAGGTTAGGAATAATTTTTTTTAAGAGACCCAAACCCCTATCATTTGAGTTTATTGTGATGCAATGAAATAATGTTCATAATGTTTCTGAGACAGTGGCTGGCAAATAATAAATAATCAATATTAGCAGTTTTACAGTGTTTTATAGTTACCTGTTTTAATGCATGTATGTTTATCATTCATATATTGTACATTTTAACCAAGTGTATCCATGGGCTAATGAAGATTTTGCCTATGGAGGTTTCTAATTTTAAAAATGTGTTTATCTATTTTGAAATGCCATAAAATAACATGAACACCTGAAGGGAAGTAATAATGCTTTTTTATTTGTGAAGGGATTTTCCATATATCTTTGTCCTTCACCGTAATGCAATGAGGTAGACAGACCAAATTGGAAGAGAAATAGAAGAAATAAAAATAGATTTCTCTATTTCTTTTATGCAGAAATTCATGTTGTAATGACTTTTTCCTGACAAGCATCTTCACAAAACTGGAGCCAGTGAAGCGGAGAACATTCTCTTCATTCTTCGCCCCCACCCCCAATTCTTTTTCTTTTTTTTTTAATTTTTAAAGAATTTTAGATTGCATAAATATTACATAAAAAATATAGGGGATTCCCACATGCTCCACCACCTTGTCCTCCCACACTTTCCCACATTAACAACATCTTTCATTAGTGTGGTTGCATTTGTTACCATTGATGAACACAATGCTACTAACCATGGACTATAGTTTACATTATAGATTACATTCTGCCCTACACAATTTTAAAGGTTATGACAAAATGTATAATGGCCTGTCTATCATTGCAGTGTCATTGAGAACAAGTCTAATGTCCCCAAAATACCCCCATGTTACATTTATTCTTTCCTCTCTTTCCCCTCAGAACCTCTGGTGGCCACTGCCTTTATATCAATGATAAAAGTTCTTCCATGGAAGCAGACAGACCCATACCTGGCTTTGTCAATTAGTAGTTGTGTTCTCTTTAGCAAGGTACCTAACATCTCTGAATTCCACCCATGATATTACAATGGTAACAAGACTACCTCATCTCAGATGTTGCTCTGGGAATTAATTGAGATAAAGCAAATAAAGCACCCAGCACAATGCCTATTACAAAATAGATGCTCAATTAATGATAATTTTATCAACAGTTACTTTTACTCACACCCAAGTTTTGCACTATTGATTGTTCTTAAGCAAACATTTTAAGCAATCATTTTCTTTACTGATTCTAATACTAGGGAAGCTATAGTTGAAAGGCTTTAGGGTAAATAGGCAGTGTCAGAGAATATTGGAATAGTTAATTTTTTTAAAAGGTATCAATAATCAAATGTTTACTTCCTGAGGACTATGTCTAATTTGTCTTCCTATGATAGCATTTGACAGAGAGCTTGGTGATGCTCAATGAATGTTTGTTGAATTAATGTATTTGTATAGCAGGGCTGAGGTTAGTTCAAGATGATGATCGGGTAGATGAAGCTGGACTCCCTCGGTTCTTCTATGCAGATGTGAAGAAGGATTCTTACAAAGGCAATGGGTGTTGGTTACTTCCGGGTGGAGAGGAGTAAGAAAAAGAGAAGAAACTCTTGTAACTAGCTTTCTATGGTTGCTGCAACAAATTATCACAAACTTGATTGCTTAAATCAACACAAATGTATTGTCTTGCAGTTCAGAGGTCAGAGCCCAACACCATTCTCCCTGGACTAGAATCAAGTAGGGCTGTCTGTGTTTCTTTCTAGAGGTTGTGAGGATGAATTTATTTCCTTGCCTTTTATGTCTTAATAAGGATCCCCACACAGGCCCCCTCCCTCCATCTTCAAAACCAGCAGTCTGGGTGTGACACTCTGACCTCTTCTTCTGATTCCGTCTTCCATTTTTAAGGCCCTTTCCATTATGTTAGTGAAAAAATCCAAGACAGAGTCCCCAATTTGAGGCTCTTAATTTAATCACATCTGCAAAGTCCATTTTTTGCCACGTAAGGTAACATTTGCACAGATTCCAGAGATTAGGACATGGGTGTGTTTGAGTACTATTATATATTTTTTATATATATAAGATAAATTATATGAGGATACATCCTACATGTAGGGCACTTTCCTGATCAATAGCAGGTGCGGTGAGCTGCCATTCTTCTCTTTTTGGCAGAGCCACACTTATTCTTCTTCAAACTAAAACAACAGTAACCAACTTGTATATCTTGCTTAGGAAGCTGTGTGTGTGGAACACCTCACATTTCAGCTTTTTCTTCTAAACCCCTAGTCCTAGGATTCAGCAAATGGTTGATTAGAGTAAGTTTATTTAAAGACAATTGGAAGTTGTTACCTTGCTTAGCTGGGGAAAAAGACTGCTATTTTTAGGCAGATTCTTCTAATGGCTCAGTCTAACTGCTGTAAATAAGTGTTTCTCATTGCTTGCTTCATGGCTTGTCAATTGTCCTACAAATTACACTTCCCACAGAGTGCCCACTCCCACTTGAAAACTGCTGGTTGAGACTAAAATTTGCTAGCTGTTCTAAGTGCTTCCTCCTCTGGCCTGCATTTCCCAAAGATTAAACCTCTTATTTCTGAGTATTTAAGCCAACAGCTAGGAAACTAGCAATTTCAGGACTGCTTTGAGGAGTCCAAGACCCTGCATTTGCTTCACTACAAAACAACCTTCCTGGACACACTATCTTAAAGATCTCAGTGTTTCTGCCTACCTGCATCTGCCCTAGACTCTTTCAACATCCTTACTACTCTTGTTTTAATTTTGAATTATTATTTTTACCAAATATGGATGCACGTGTTTCACTACCCCACCTAACCAGGAATCTGCTCAGCCCCACTCACTCACACTCAGGACCTGCTTCAACATTTTGCCTCACTTTTAAAAGCAGTGTTTACAAGCTTTTCATTATTATTTGCTTTGCATTATAAAAAAGCAAGGTCAGGTTCAAATTCTTATCAAATGCAGCATTTTCTTTCTCACTCAGAATCTATTCCAAGAATTCAGAGAAGTTTCAGTCAGATTTTGGGGTTGCAAGTAGGATATACTATATAAAGATTTGTTTTTTTTTCTTTTGTTTATTTAATGCTATTGATTAAAAGAACTAAGAGAAAAACTAAACTACTTTCTAGGGAGGGAGTAACCAAAACAGTTCCATCAAAGCCTGTTTAACGCATTGAGAGATTTGGACTGGCTTACTCTGATCCATTGCTCGTTTTTCTTAAAGTAAAGTAACAAACCAATTCCAAGCTGTCTGAATTGAATTTAAATGTGCTTTACAAATGAAGTCAACAACCTTTTGGTGGGAAAGCAGTCATCATTTCTGGACAGCTTTAAACTGTATCAAATTATATTAAACTGTAAACTGTTATAATCTGTTCTAATTTGAGCCAGCCTTAAAATGTTTAAAGAATATTGTCATCATTTTTGAAATCTTTCACCCACTGTGTTTATTTCCCTTCTTGTAGTAACTTCAAAATTACTTTTACCTTATATGTGTGCTATTTGTTTCTTTGGTGATCACTGCTCCCCATTCACCGCCCCCCTTTCCCCACACCCACACAGTTTAAATGATACAATTTTAGCTTCTCTGTTCCTCTTTCAGAAGAAACTTACTTGCTCTCATACCAGGATAATAATGTATGTCAGCAAGACTCTTGAGATGATGATTGTTCATCAAATGCTTTAGAATCAACTGCCATTCGAGAGAATATGAAGTATGTGCAAAGGACTTGGTAAAAATAATAATAATAAATTTGCTTTCATTTCTGAAGAGGTATTTTATTATTATAATGACAGGGTAGAAAGCTAAACCATAATTCAAATGCAAAATTAAATTGGATGAATTATAATGTCTTACTTCATGGAAATTCATAGGGATCTAAGATGTTACCCAAAGCACACATATTCTGAATGTAATTTGGGCATATTTATTTCCAAAAAAAAAAATGTGAAAATGGTTTGTTCTATGAGGAGTTATTATGTTCCTTTTAAAACTCTCTTCTTTCCATCTCTATTTAAAAACATCTGACAGTACTTTGTACCTCACCTCTCACCCAAAACACACAAGTTCTGTTTACCTCAGACATTTTTGAAAATGGTTAGCCTGACATTAACTTATTTCCTACCTGCAGATAGCCATAGCAAGATGACAAGCTAATCAGATGAGTGGCTGTGGTGCAGAGTACCAAAGAAGCTTTATTTAATTTTGAAAAGAATTGTAAAGACATTTTCTATATTGCTTCTAAGGAAGTCAATAGAGGTTTTAATGCTTACTTAAAGAATGACTGATTTGATTCAGAAAAAGAGAAAACAATGTCTCAATTCTAACCAATAATATTTGTTCCAGTCAAGTGGGCCTAGATTGTATGATTGAAGTCTATTTGAAGTGTTTCAATAGTGTTTTCCTGTTTTGTTTGGTTTCATTTTTCTGTTAGAGAACTTCTGGGTTTATAGAACAATCATGCATAAAATACAGGATTCTCATATATCACTCTTTTATGAAAACCTTGCATTGATGTAGTACACAGTACAATTTGTGGTACATTTGGAACATTTGTATGATTATATTATTAACTATAGTCCATGGTTTAGCTTAGGATTCACTTTCTGTGTACTGTAGATTAACGGGCTTTTTTCTTAATTTTTATACTGTTACCATATTTACAACCTAATATTTTCCCTTTTAACCACATTCCAATATATATTTCAGTGCTGTTAATTATGTTCACTATGTTGTGCTACAATTACCACCATCCATTACCATAATATTTCCAGCTTTCCAAATAGAAACTCTGTATATTTTAAGCCTTAACTCCCTATTCTTTATCTCGACCCTATCCCTTGGTAACCTATATTCTAGATTTTGACCCTATGAATTTGCTTTCAATAGTGTTTTGAAGTGTTTCTGAAGTCTTTGTCTATGTTATGGAGACAGTTCCACACGAGAATCTGATTAAAGGTAGTTTCTTGAGGAAGTCAGACTCAGTAGATCCAGAAATCTGTATTTTTCATTGCTCTATGCAATTTAGAAATCCATTTATTCATGGGAACTGCAGGCACCCTGAGCCTCTTGGTGAAGCTGATGATGATCATGAAAATAATAATGAAATAATAACAGGAAAGCCAGAAAAATTTACATACATTTGATTATGTCAAGGCACTGTTCAAAATACTTTGATAGATTGCATCATTTAGTCCTCACAGCAACTCTGAGTTAGATATAATATCCCCATTTGCAGATGAGGAAAGTGACTTAAAGAGGTTAAGTTGTTTGCCCAAAGTCACAAAATTAGAAACAGGAGTCACACAACTGTGGTATTTAACAAATTGACTGAAGGGTATGATTTTGTGGGAGAGACAGACAGCTATTTTTCTATTATTTGAGTTCCACCAAACAGTTGCTCAAATACCTTAAATAATCTGTTGCCTGGTGACCAAATGTTCCAATTACATGAGACTGGTAAATAGAATATTCTTGACATATATAATATTCTCCAGGGATCAATTCTTGTGAATTTAGGTGGAATGCCCCATTTTAGCTCAAAACACTCAATGCTGTTAAACTCACTGCTATACTCAGAGCTGATGGTGATTGTTTTGATGACACAGTATTGAACATGTAACAAAACAAATCATGAATTTATAGACATTGCCATTTTTATAGTCTTCTCTCAACTGTATAGAAATTGGTGCTTATTATCTGAGCTGAAGGCAGAAAATCTTTGTGTATTAGGGCATCATTGTGCTTTAATATTGTTGGTTTATATGCATCCTTGCCTTCACCATACTGTTGTTAAATAAAACTAAGTAACAAGAATATGAAAGCAGTGCCACTTGGACTTTATTATCGAAAAATGAAGTACATAGGTCTAATAAAATATGTAAAGTATCTGTTTACAGATAACTACAACACACTAATGAAAGAAATCAAAGATTGAAATAAGTGGAGAGATAGTCCATGGTTTTTGATTGCACTCAATATTTCTAGGATGCCAATTCTTCCCAACCTTATCTGTATAACAATCCAATCCCAGTCAAAATTCTGGCAAGCTATTTTGTAGATATTGGTAAACTGATTGTAGAATTTATACATTAAGGGAAAAGGTTTAGAATTGACAACACAATACTATAACTCTCCACTTTCTTTTTCTCTCCATCTTAAGGCATAGATAATTTCTATTAATCTATATTTAATTTTATTCACTCTATTGTGTCATCTTCATACTGCTATTGAACTCATCCAGTGAGTTTTATTCTAAATGTCTATTTAGTTCTTTATATCTTCTATTTCTTTGTGGCAAATTTTGATCTTTCCATTTATTTCAAAAGGGTTTACCCTTATTTGTTGGAACATTTTTTAATAGTTGCTTTAAATTCTTTATCAACTAATTACAGCATCTGCTAGAGTCTATTGATTGTCTTTTTCATTAAGTCATACTGATCTTCTGGTGGCTTATAGTTTCTTTATCAATTCCATTTTCAAAGATTTTGCTTTGCTACTCAGATATATCCTGTGTGTGCATGTGTGCATGTGTGTGTGTGCGTGTGTATGTGTGTGTATGTGGTGCACCATTCTCTTTGTATTGTTTCCAGTAATTCCTGATTTATTTTATCTTTACTTTGGGATCATCTGGCCAGAACACTTGGTATTTAGCTACTCTGCTCTTCTGTGTATCTCCTATGACTTTATGTGTGTTTGGGACTATGTGGTGAGAAAAGAGAGTGAGAAAAAAAGCTGTGGGTGTTTTCTTGATGTTAAGACCACAACTCTTCCAATAGGAGAGAAATGTTCACCTCCTTCACATATTTGGGCACATATGGACCTCTCCTTATTGCTACCATGACCGGATTGCCTAGAGGCTGAGGC
>JAQZBX010008484.1:0-47984 GCA_029593785.1 Cabassous unicinctus | reverse complement strand
TAAATTAGTATTATCGAACTTATATTTTCTTCTTAATTTTAAGTTTTATTTCCCTCTTCATTAGGAATGCCAACAGGTCTCGCTCAGGGTCTCATTTCATGTTTAATGGTTCACTACAGCACTATGAAAGGAGTTCTGTTCACTCTGGATTTTATCTTATCTGCTACTATACAAATAAAATTATACATTCACATGCTTTGTTTGAGCACTTCACTGATTGGCATGACTACTATCAAAATCGTTTTCCCCAATCTCTTCTGTTAACACTTACTATTGACACATTTAATTTGTACAACTAAACTGTAACCAGTAATAATCTAAGTGTTTAATCCCTTCTTTCTCTAATTCTCAAGGACTATGATAGGGGAATCAAGGCTACAAAAGGACTTTCAAAAACTTCTTTTAGAAGCTTTTTTACTCTTTGAGATTCTTTTGCTGTCACCTGCCTAAATTCTTAAAGTTCTATTGATGATTTAGCTGAACTGGAGTTAAAGGTGTATCTTGTAACTTTACAATATACTTCCTCTCCATAAAGAGATTACTAAACTCATTTGTCTCTTAAGGAATGCACTTAAACCAAATGCAATCAAATGCAGCAGTTCTCAAAACTTTTGGTTTCAAGAATCTTTTATCCTCTTAAGAATTATTGAGGACTCTGAAGTGCTTTTGTTTATATAGGCTATATATAACAAGATTTATCATATCAACAATTAAAATTGAGGAAAATTAATATATATTTATTAATTTATTTAAAACAACCACAATAAACCACTACATGTTAACATAAATAGCACATTTTTAAATGAAAAAAAAAATGTGACTATATTTTCCAAAGGGGGGACAAAGAAGATTGGCATTGTTTCACATTCTTGTACAACTCTGTAATGTCTTGTTTAATAGAAGACAGTTGGATTTTGACATCTGCTTCTGCATTCAATCTATTTAGATCTGGCTTCAGGCAGATATATAATTGGAAAGGGAGAAATATTTTAATAGCTTTTGCAGATCATTCTGAATAGTTTTCTAAGCTACAACACCAAAACTCATCAAGTGGTAGCTTCCTAAGTGTTAGCTGCACTATAGACTCTGAAACCATATTAATAAATTTTTCATAGTCTATGACATTAATTCATTGGCTTATCGTGAAATTTGTCTTTCACTTATGCATGGTTTTGAAATATCAGGCATTGGTCATTTGGAAAATATTGGTTTATTGAGTCATTCATATCTTCCAAATGTTGATACATTTCATTACATAATATCCAAAAAAATTATCACATGTTAATAACACCACCAATCTAACTAAGTCTTTAAGTACTAGGAACATATCAGGCTCACAGTGATGGCTAAAAGCTTTCCAACATTCAACTTTCTGCTTCAAAGATTGAATGTTATTATTGGCAACAAATACAGTCAGTTGTTTTCCTTGAAGTGACAACTTCACTTGATTCATTTTTGAAAATACTCAATACCCAAGTGTGAATAGCCAAACTTTGTCAGTCATTCTTTCAAGTGAAAATGATGTTTCTTAGAAGAGGGGCTAGTTCAGCTTTCAACTCAAGGGATCGCATGTTTGCTTTTCCTTGAGACAACAATTGCACTTTGATATGCGACAAAAGTGATTTATGTGTAATTCCCATTTAATTATACAAAATATTAAAGCAACCTATATTCAACCATTGGGATTTTATAAAAATAATATTTTTCACTTCATCAGATTTCATTAAAATATTTCTACTGTTTTCATTCTTAATAAAACTTATTTGTTTTTGCTACTTTGTGCCACTGAAGAACACTATGACCACTACAATTTGGTGCCACTGCTTTGATTTGTGGTAATAGCTTTACCCACCATTGCCTTTAGAGCATCAGTGCAAATGTCACCAAAATGAAAACTGCAAATAGTCTTTTTCATTTATACAAAGACAGTTTGCCCTCATGGGCCTCCTCAAAGCAGGTTTGTGGTCCATACTTTCAGAACAACTGGTCTATTAAGAAGAGCTTTAGTTGAGAGTTAGGAGGCCCACATGATAGACCCAGCTTTGCCAAAATTGTTTTTATAATTTCAAGTAAACTTCTTAACCTCTCATACCTGTTTCTTCATCTATAAAGTTCAAGGGTTAATGGTTACGTTCCTCAGGCTGCTAACATATTGTGATAAATATGTATATATTAATTATGCAGGCTTCGTTAGAACCAAGTGAATGATTTACTCCAAACCCACACAGGATAAAATTGAATAAATATTTCATATGGTTAATTAATGAAGTTTGCCTTTATTTGCTAAAGCATGAGTAGATATTACTGATAATTCCCCCAAATTGCATGAAAGTTAGTGCAGTGTGCTTGCAATATTAAAATGGAAACATTACAGCATTTCAAATTAGTAAGTTGAAATGGAATTACTTCATAAGTGAGTGCTGCTTTTCCATATTTTATTTAACTAAATATCAATTAGAATAATATAGTCTTATAATCATTGAAATCTTGTTTCCAAAAACTGCTTAGACAAAACTGGTAAAAGCATTTTCAAGTTGATTGAATTATGTTGCTAGGTATGGGTTATTATTAAGAAGAATATCCATAACTTCAGTCTATGTTAACAGTGCACTAGTGCCCTTCTCTTTGCTAGGTCTACTATTAACCCTAACTTTTCTTTTTGTAGGTGTGCAGGGAAGGGTTAAACCAGTGGAGCGACAGCTGGAACCCCGCACATTTCAAAGGAAGAATTGGACTTTAATGTTTCCTGGGAAATAACCTTTGAACTTCAGAATATGCTGCCTAAAATGTCTGTCTTTGTATACCTGAAACCTTGGGCCAAGCCAGACAGGTTATGCTAATAATGTCTTTCATAACTGAATGCTTTTTGTTCTCCTGAGGCACTCTATGTCTATATGAACTACCCTCAATAAAAATTCTAGAGGGGAGTGGTTGTAGCTCAAGTGGTTGAGTGCCTGCTTCCCACGTATGAGGTCCTGGGTTCGAACCCTGGTACCTCCTAAAAAAAAAAAAATACTAGCACCAAGATTCAGGAAGCTTCACATGGTTGGCAATACTTCATATATGTTGTTACATACTGTTGCTGGGAGAATTAAGGAGTGTCTGTGCGACTCTCATTGGCAGAGGACAACTGGAAGCTCAAGCCTATTTCTCCGAGATTCTGCCCTATGCACCTTTCTCATTTACTGATTTGGTCCTTTGCTGACCATAGCCTTTTCTGAGTTTTCTGAATCCTTCTAGTGAATCCTCAAACCTGAGGGTGGTCTTGGGACACCTGGCACAGTAGGTTAGTATTAAGCATAGGATAAGTTAGCACTATAATTGGAACCCATTTTTAGCACATTATTGAACTTTACTTAGTAGGTGAAACTGGCTAGAACTCCCAATTATATACCTTGTGGATTTCAGAACTCTGCAATATTTCTGTAAATGCTGTAAAACTTTAGATCTCTTCCACTTTTGAAATCCTACTCTTATATATGCTATCTGTTCTGTATCAAGTCAATCCAGATATATATTTAGCAGCTTTCTCACTGTTAATTAAAATTCACTTACATCTAGCATTGTTAGGATAGTAAACTACAACAACAAAGTTCTATTTCCATAAAATTGACTTATAGCCTAGTGTAAAAACCTCTCTCTTATTCCTACAAACGTTTAGAAACATTAAATTATGTGGATTACTCATTTGAGTTCTCATAAAAGAAAATAAAACTCCCAGCATCACAGAGGGGACAAAAACTAGAATATTAGGTTGACTATGTGGCTTCTTTGGAGCAATAAATTGAATCTGAGACCCTTGCAATAAATTTGAACCAACAAAGGGCCACCTGGTAGGTGAAAAAGGAATTAAACATAAGCTGACCACCAGAGTAGTCAAAACTTTTCACTGCTAGAGTTTTAGGTAAATAAAAATGTCTCCTTGTGAGGAATTAGGACCTGATATGGTATATGAATACAGCTCTCTATGTGCTGCAGAAATTCCCAATTCAAAGATTACAGAAAAAAAAGTTGTCCTGACCAGAGATATTTTGGAAAGATATAATACAGCAGTCCTTTTATAGTCTGGGCAGAAAGGGACTATGACAGAGGAAAGAGAAATGCACAAGTCCTGAAAAAGAGGAGCTTACAATTTAAAAATAATCTCAGCAAAAATGAATGAACAAAGCCATGAATAAATCTTCAATTATAATAAAGAGAAGCCAAAATCTTGCATAATAGAGCTAAAATCAAAGCAATAAAACAAATTGAGTTTGTTTAAACTAATTAAAGCATAAAAGAAGGCATATAAATTATAAGGATAGAATAAAATACTAAAAGCAGCACATTTTAAAAAATAGATATTTTCAAAAAAGAGATTTGGAAAAGAACAAAATATTTATATTTGAAATTAAAATAAAAAACCTAATTGAAATAAAACAAGCATTTGATGAAGGATTACTACCACATTAGACTTAGCTATAGCAGTAATTACCAATCTTGGAGGTAGCTCTGAGGGAATTACTTGGAATAGAAGCACAGAAGTATACAACAATAAAAATTTAGGATATAGTTAAAAGACATGAAGAATAGAATAAATCACAAAAGAATTCTGAAAGGAGAGACCAGAGAAATTCTCAGAGAGAAATTTTCCAAAAATATAATGGCAAACCTTTTCCAGACTAGATGAAAAATCAGAAACCTGTGGCAGTTTGAGATTATTTATGAATCCCAAAAAGAGAAAGAATATGTTTGTAAACCTATTTCTCTGGGCATGCTACCCTTTGGTTGCATTAAAATTCAGCTGAGATGTCTTTGATTAGATTACCTGTTAAGATTAGAGCTTTTTGATTTGACTATGTCAGTAAGATGTGACTTAGGTTGAGTCCCTGTCCCCTTGCTGGGTCTGATATAAACGGATACTCACTCAAGAAGACACACGAAAAAGAGAACTTGTTCATTTTGATCCTGACGTGACAGAAAGGGGAAAGCGCAAACAGCTAAAGCCCTGAGGAGAGTTGAACCATTTTGCCTGATAGCTTTCAGCTGACCTTGGGAATAAAGCCAAGACTGATATAGGAGGCCCTGAGAGACAAGCCCTATGTCAGCCTGCAGCTGAGATAGGGAAGCGGCAGGAGGGGCCTCAAAAGGAAGAGGAAACCCAGAGGGGAAGGCAGAGACCAGCCAGAGATAGGTCACCATCTTGCTTCAACACGTGACAACTGACTTTGGTGAGAAAACAACCTTGAGTTGAACTTTTTAAGGCCTTGTAACTATAAATTTTTATCCCAAATAAATACTCTGTATTAAAAGCCAACAGATTTCTGGTACTTTGCATCAGAACCCCTTTGGAAGACTAACACAAACCTAAGTTTGATAAAGATAAATTCAAATCTACATACATTATAGTGAAACTCTAGAACACTAAAAAGGAAGAAAAATAATCTTAAAAGCAGTATTTAATAAATTAAAATTAGACTTCTGAAAAGCAACAAAAATTCCATACAATAACAGAATAATATTTTCAAAATGCTGAGGGAAAATAATAGAAAACTTATAATTTTTTTACCAAATTAAATTAGACTTCATAAATTAAGGAAAAAATAAGGACATTTTCAGCAAAGTGTGAGGGAATATACCACCCAAATACTCACGAAGAGAAATTCTCAAGTATATATTGCAGAAAAAGTGAACTAAACACAGGAAGGAGTAGTATTTGAATAATAATAGTGAAAGAAGTAATTAGTGAATATGTATATCTACATGAGTAAATAACGACAATACAACGACATCACCATAGTAACATGAACAATTTTGGGAGGTTTAAACAAATAATGAACCAGATAAAAATTAAATGAGAATTATAAAGGTGATTAGAGTTAAAGCTTGGTATTGTGGTGGAGCTATTGATTTGTTTTAGACTTTGTTAAGTCCAGTATGCATTTAAAAATTTTTAACTGTAACCCCTAAGTAAATAGAAATGATACGTATATTTCCAAACCAGTAAAAATGGAATAAAGGAAAGTTGAGTTAAGAGAATAAAGCCTTTTCTTTAAGTCTTTAAGTCTTTGTGTTTAAGAATGAAAAATCTCTTGGTAAATAGAATTCACAAAATAAGATGCAGAAATAAATCCAAATATATTGATAATTATAATAAATAACAGAGGAAGAAAACTTCTAGTTAAAAAACCGTATCTCTGAATTTGGATTAATATATAAAGGCATTCAGTTAAATGCAATTTGTAAAAGACATCATGAAAATTCACTCAACAAACATTTCTTGAGAACCTACTATATGCCAGACATTGTTTTAAATGCTTCAGTACATCATTTAATCCAACAAACCTTCCTGCCCTAATGGAACAAAAATTCAAGTGGGAGAAAACAATGAACTGCAAATCAGTATGTTATATAAAAGGCAAAATATATGAAATATAGAGTACATCTAAAACAAATAATATTTAAAGAAAATAATTAATATAAAAATACATGTCAGAGGGGAGCAGGTGTAGCTAAGTGGTTGAGCACCTGCTTCATATGCACGAGGTCCTGGGTTGAATTTCTGGTACCTCCTAAAAAAAAAAAATACATGTAAGGTAGATACTTGTCAAAAGAAAACTGATATATATGTATGAATATGAGAAACATTATTAGGGACTAAACAAATATATTCCACAGGTATGAGAGAAAAATTTAACAGGAAGGAATAAAAATTCTGCACTATAATGTACCTAGCAACAAAACTTTAAAATTTGAGGAGTAAAAATCAAAATAATTAAAATGAGGCATTTACTTCTTTTGAGATTTTGAGATCTTAGGCATTCACTTCTTTTAAGATTTTAAGATTTTGACTCTTTAAGAATTGCTAAAGCAAACAATAGTAAGAAGGATTCTTATTTGAGCAATGCAATCATGAAAATAAATCTGATCAAATGGATAGGCTTCCAACATGGAGTACAAGTTTTTTGTTTTGTTTTCTTTTTTGTAATGAACTCATATAAGACAAACAAAACCCTGAGCGAACAGATAATTCCACTGTGCATAAATTATCCCAGAAAATGGAAAAAGACAGAAAACTTACTAACACTATCATGAGGTTTAATATAACCTAGATAGCAGAAAACAACAAACAAACCAAGAAAAGATTAGGAAGTGGGAAATTATAGTTCAAGTTTCTTTTTTAAAATAGAGACAGAAATTCTAAATAAAATATTTGAAATAGAAACCAGGTGATATATGAAAATAAAATTATTCCTCATACCAAGTGAATTTTAACCCAGGATTGTTGTAACATTTACAAATCTATTAAAGTTTATTTATATCTTAATCAAATAGAGAAAAACTTGACAACTATCATAGCACAAGCAGGGATTTCTTAAATTTTAATTTTACACTTAATTCAAGATAAAAACTCTTAGCAAACTTGCAATGGATGGGATCACCCTCACCCTAATAAAGACTATCTAACAGAAAGATCCATGCATTTTACACAAAGGTGAAATCTTTAAAACAATTGCATTTTTGTAGGGAATAAGACAAGAAAAACTACAAACTTCACGTCTATTTAATATTGAATTGGAGGTACTAGATTTCACAATAAAATAGGAAAAACAAATAAAAGATAGTGATTGGAAAAATAGTATAATATTTATCAAATTAAACCACTAAGTGAATGCAAGTCTTATAAAAAATCTCCACGTGTTCATTCATGAAACTTGATAAGCTTCTCTAAAATTCATTTGGAAGGACCAAAGGTCAAGTCTGGATTAGATAATTGTGAAAATAAGAGTAATAAAGGAAAATTTAAACCTCCCGATCTCTAGACTTATTGTAAACTATTATATTATAGTAATGTAAATATGTGTTTGAGCAGGGTTTGACGTACAGGCAAATGGACACATATATATAACTATATGCAAATGTATATATATATATATATATATATACGTATTACATATATGTGTGTGTGACAGAAAAATGTAGTGGCATACAAAATCTACAAATCAATGATAAAATATAGATTGAATCTTCAATTAAAGGTAATTGATTATACTTATAGAAATGGATGAACTTATAGCTCTTCTTCACACCATATGTGAAGAAACACCTGTATAATTAATTGCTGAAATACATAAAGTTCTTTAAAACATTTGGAAGAAGGCCATGTAGATAAAATGTCTTATGAAAATAGGGTAGGGAATGATTTCTTCTTTTTTAAGCAAATCAATTTTATTGTTATATATTAATAAAGCATGAATCCATCCAAAGTGTACATTCATGTACTGTATACTGTATAGTATTCAGTATAATCACATAGTTGTGCATTCATCACTTCAATCATTTTTAGAGCATTTTCATTATTCCAATACAATAATAATGATAACAATATTAATAAAAACAAACAACCGTCAAACAAAAAACTCATCTCATCTCCTCTCAATCTCTCTATGCTTCCCCTGCCATACATAGCTCCTATTCTGTTTCTGTCTCCCTAGTTTACATGAATTTATATTTTGTAAAAACAATATTATATATGCAATATCATCCATATTCATATTTTAAATGAGGTTTCATTGTTATACAGTCTTACCATTACATTTTTTTGCTTTCCATCTAGTAATATACATGACCTTAGACTTACCCTTTCAACCACTATCATAGTGTTATAAACACATGGTGTGCTTTCACCATTTCTATTCATTTCCAAAGATTTACAAATAACCTTTTTTTTACCAATTCTGCATAGATTAACCCTCATCTTTCCATTCTCTAACCTCATTTTATTTTCTGTTAACCTATATTCTAATTATTAACTCAATGAGTTTACGCAATATATTTAGTTCATATAGTGCAATCATACAGTATTTGGCCTTTTCTGTCTGGCTTGCTTCACTCAGCATAATGTACTCCAGGTTCATCCACGTTGTCATGTTTCATGACTTCATTTTTTCTTAGGATTGTATAATATTCCATCATTTGTATACACTACAGTTGGTTTATCCATTCATTAGTTATGGACACCTGGGTTGTATTCAGTTTTTGGTAACTGTGCATAACGCCGCAAGAAAAATGGTGTGCATAAGTCTGTTCGTGTCACTGCTCCCAGTTCTTCTGGGCATATACCTAGTAAGGATATTGCCAGGTCACATGGCAAGTCTATATTCAACGTCCTTAGGAACTGCCAGTCCTACACAGTGGCTGTACCATACTACATTCCTACCAACAGTGAATAAGCATTCCTATTTCTCCACATCTTCTCTAACACTTACAGTTTTCCAACTTTTTAGTAGTGGCCATTCTAATAGGTGTGAAACGATATCTTGTTATAGTTTTGATTTGTATTTCCCAAATTACTAGTGATACTGAACATTTTTTCACTTGTTTCTTCACCATTTGTATTTCTTCTTTAGACAACTGTCTTTTCAAGTATTTTGACCATTTTTTAATTGGGTAGTTTGTCTTTTTATTCTTGAGTTGTATGATCTCTTTATATATCACGGATAGTAAACCCTTACCGGATATGTGATTGCCAAATATTTTCTCCCATTGAGTCGGCTGCCTTTCCACCCTTTTGAAAAAGTCCTTTAAGGAATAAATGTGTTTAATTTTGAGGAGGTCCCAGTTATCTATTTTTACTTTTGTTGCTTGTGCTTTGGGTGTAAGGTTGAAGAAACTACCAACTACCACAGATCTTGAGACTGTTTTCCTACATTTTCTTCGAAGAGTTTTACAGCTGTCACTTTCGTATTTGGGTCCTTGATCCATTTTAAGTTAATTTTTGTACAAGGTATGAGACAGGGGTCCTCCTTCTTTCTTGTGGATGTTGATATCCAGTACTCACAGCACCATTTGTTGAGCAGACTGTTCTGGCCCAACTTGGAGAGCTTGACAGCCTTGTCAAAAATCACTTGACAGTAGATGTGAGGGTCTATTTCTGAGTTCTCAATTCAGTTCCATTGGTCAATCTGTCTGTTATTCTGCCAGTACCATAGTGTTTTTCACCACCATAGCTAAGTAATATGCTTTAAAGTCAGGAAGAGAGAGTCCTCCAACTTTCTTCTTTTTTAAGACATTTTTGGCTATTTAGGGTCACTTAGCCTTCCAAATAAATTTGATAATTGACTTTTCCAATTCTTCAAAAAAGGCTTCTGTAATTTTTATTGGGATTGAATTGAATCTTTAAATCAGTTTGAGTGAATTAATATCTTAACCATGTTTAGTCTTCCAATCCATGAACACGGTGTGTACTTCTATTTATTTAAGTCTTCTTTGGTTTCTTTTAGCAAGGTATTAGCATTTTCTGAATACGTTTTATGTCCTTGGTTAAGTTTAGTCAAAATATTTGATTTTTTTTAGTCACTATTATAAATAGAATTTTTTTTTCTATTCCCTCCTCAGATTGCTCTTCAGTAGTGTAGAGGAACGCTATTGATTTTTGTGTATTAATCTGGTATGCTGACACATTGCTGAACTCATCTATTAGTTCTAGTAGCTTTGCTGTGGACTTTTCAGGATTTTCTAAATATAGGTTCAAATCATCAGTGAATAGTGAATGTTTTACTTCTTCCTTTCCTATTTGGGTGCCTTTTATTTCTTTATCTAGTTTAATTGTTCTAGCTAGAACTTCTAGCACAATATTGAATAACAGTGGTGATAGTGAGTTCCTGATCTCAGAAGAAAAGCTTTGCATCTTTCATTGTTGAGTACAATGCTAGCTGTAGATTTTTCATATATGCTTTTTACCATATGGTGAGAAAGCTCCTTTCTTCTATTCCTGTCTTTTGTAGTGTTTTTATCAAATGCCTTTTGTGCCTCAAACGAGAGGATCATGAGATTTTTCTTCCTCAATTTATCAATGCAGTTTACTACACTAACTGATTTTCTTGTGTTGAATTACCCTTACATACCTGGGATAAAATCCACTTGATCATGGTGTATACTTCTTTAAGTTTGCTTTTGGTTTGCAAGTTTTGTGTTGAGGATTTTTGCGTCTATATTTATTAGGGATATTGGGCTGTAATTTTCTTTTTTTCATCGAATCTTTATCTGGTTTTTGTATTAGGGTGGTATTGGCTTCATAGAATAAGTTTGGTAGCGTTCTTTCCTTTTCAATTTTTTTGGAAGAGCCTGAGCAAGATTGGTATTAGATTTGTTGAGGTCTTCTATTTCTTCTAGGGTCTGTGTAGGTGGTTCATGTATTTCTAGGAATTTGTCCATCTCGTCTATACTGTCTAGTTTTTTGGTATACAGTTGCTCATAGTATCCTCTTATGTTCTCTCTTATTTCTCTGGGATCAGTGGTAATATCCCCCCCCTCACTTCTGATTTTATTTAATTGCATCTTCTCTCGTTTTTTCTTTGTCAGTCTAGCTAAGGGTTTGTCGATTTTGTTGATCTTCTCAAAGAACCAACTTTTGGTTTTGTTGATTCTTTCTCTTGCTTTTTTGTTCTCAATTTCATTTATTTTTGCTCTGATCTTTACTATTTCTTTCCTTTGGCTTGGTTTCGGATTATTTTGCTGTTATATCTTCAATTTTAGCTCTTTCTTCTTTTGAAAGTAAGCATTGATGGCAACAAATTTTCTTCTCAGCACTGTCTTTGTGGTGTCCCATAGGTTTAGATATTTTATGTTCTCATTTTCATTCATCTCAAGATATTTATGAATTCTCCTGGAATTTCTTCTTAGACCCATTGATTATTTAAGAGTGTGTTATTTAATTTACATATATTTATGAATTTTCCCTTTTTCCATCCATTACTGATTTCCAGCTTCATTCTGTTATGATCAGAGAAACTGTCTTGTATAATTTCACTCTTTTTACATTTATTGGGTCTTGTCTAGTGACCCAACATATGGTGTCCTGGAGAAAGATCCATGAGCTCTTGAAAAGACTGTATATCCTTCTGTTTTGGGGTGCAATGCTCTAAAGATGTGTGCTAGATCTAATTCATTTATCATATTATTCAACCTGTTTCTTTATTTATCCTCTGTCCAGATGTTCTAACCAATATTGAGAGCAGTGTATTGTAGCTTCCAACTATTATTGTAGAGACATATATTTCTCCCTTCAGTTCTGCCAGTGTGTGCGTTATGTATCTTAGGGCGCTCAGGTTAGGGGCATAAATATTTAGTATAGTTATTTCTTCTTGGTGAATTGTCCCTTTTATTAATATATGATGACCTTCTTGATCCCTTATAACAATTTTGCACTTCAAATCTATTTTGTCTGATATTAGTATCACTAGTTCGGCTCATTTTTTGTTATTATTTGCATGGAATATCTTTTTCCAACCTTATGCTTATGTCTGAGGTGAGTCTCTAGTAGACAGCATATAGATGGCTCATATTTTTTACCCTTTCTATCAGTCTACGTCTTTTGATTGGGAAGTTCAAGCCATTAATATTCAATGTTATTACTGTAAAGGCATTACTTATTTCATCCATTTTTTTCCTTTGGCTTTGCATTGTCAAATATTACTATTGTTTGTCTTTCTACCCTTTAATTTGCCTTTCTTAATAATCCTCATTTCTACACTCTTCTCCAAGTCTCTCACTCTTGTGTTTTCCTTTCAGGTTGCAGCACTCCCTTTAGTATCTCTTGCAATTCTGTTCTTTTGGTAACATATTCTATCAGTTTTTGTTTGTCTTTGAAGACTTTGAACTCACCCTTATTTTTGAAGGACAGTTTTGCTGGATACAGAGTTCTTGGCTGGCACCTTTTCTCTTTCTGTACCCTAAATACATCATACCAATTTCTTCTTGCCTCCATGGTTTCTGATGTGAGGTTGGCACTTAATCTTATTGAGGTTCCCTTGTATGTGATGCTTTGCTTTTCTCTTGTTGTTTTCATAATCTTCTCTTTATCTCTAATATTTGTCAATCTGAATAGTAGTGTCTCGGGGTAAGTCTGTTTGAATTTAATCTGTTTGGGGTGAATTGTCCTTCTGGATATTGATATTTATGTCTTTTATAAGGGATGGGAAGTTTTCAGTCATTATTTCCTTCAATATTCTTTCTGCTCCTTTACCATTCTCTTTTCGTTCTGAGACACCAATAACTTGTATGTTTCTGCATTTTGCATTGTCATTCAATATTCCCTGAGACCCTGTTCCATTTTTCCCATTCTCTTCTCCTTCCGTTCTCCTGTTTTTTCATTTCGCATGTTCTGTCTTCAAAATCGCTAATTCTGTCTTCAAGCAACTCAAATCTGCTCTTATGTGCCTCTAGTGTGATTTTTAAATTTTTATTTATTATGTTTTTTTGCAATCAGGCACTTGGAGGGGGCACATGTAGAATCATGACAATAATCATCATCATAATAGTCTAATGTCTTTTCAATCTCATCCATCATGTTTTTCCTTCCCATAAGCTCTGTTACTTTTCTTTGCAGGCTTTCACCCAGTGTCTTCTTAATATCCTTTATCTCTTTAGGCATATTTTCTTTCAATTATTCGAAGTGATTTAGGAGAGTGGTGTGAATATGATTGATTAATTGTTTTAAATCCTGTATCTCTTCAGGATATTTGGTTTGTTTCTTTGGGTGGGTCATCTCTTCCTGTTTCCTAGTATGTCTTGTAATTTTTTGCTGATCTCTAGGCATATGAATATGTTGGTGAATTTACTCTGATGGCCAATATCTCTCTTGCACCTATTGATTTGCTTTTCTTCACAGTTCTTCTCTGATAGCTGGTTCAATTTATTCTACATCTTTAAAATTGTCCAGCTTAATTTTTAAAAATTGGGCCAGGGTGTCACTAATGGGGTGCAGATTTTCTCCCAGGATTTAGGGTACAGAGAGAACCAGAAGCAGTTTTTGTCTGGGCATTTTCCAGACCGGCCAGCAGATTGTGCTCTTTAGCTCACCTTTCCACAGTGTGTTTCAGTCTCAGTTTTCCTATGCTTTGGTCTGGCCAGAGCCGAGATTCAAAACGGGTTCTGCTGGCCGAATTCACTAAAGAAAACCCTCCCAACTCACCCTCCCTTTTCCCTTGTGCCAGCTGATAGGTCAGAACATGTTTGTTCTCCTCTCAGTCAGCTGCAGTGAGCCATCAGTTTTACCCCAGATTAATATCTTGGGGCTGGGGTAGGAAGCCCTTCTCGGCCTTTATGGGGGTTTGGTAACTCACATTTGTTGTTTTGGGTTCTTTGTCTCACTGTCCCTCACCCTCCTGCGAGTTGTGTAGCACTGTCCTGGTCTGCTGACTCCCAAAGCAGGTCCCTCAGACAGATTTTGGCCCTTTCTGTGTTGTTTTTGTGAGCGAGTTGAGCCCTGCCTGCCTACACTGATACCATCTTCCCGGAACGCTCTGATTTCTTAAAGAAGTTAGAAAAAGCTCAATTCTTAAAAGAAAGGTTTATACATTTGACTATATTAGAAAGGACATAATAAACAAAGTAAAATGAGCCACCACAGACAGGGAAGGAAGATTTCAATACCATGTAGTCAATGAAGGATTATTATTAAAAGTTTAAAAAGAAGATAACCAGTAAGAAAAATAGGCAAAATATATGAACAGGCATTTCATGGAAGAGGGTTCAGATTGACCAATAATCTTATGCAATGCTGTTCAACTTACTCATAATACAAAAAAATCCAAATTTCAACAGTGATTTAACAAAGTATAAACATAAAATTTTCAAATATTTAAAACTCTAGTAAGAAGTGTTGACAATGGTAAGAAACAGGTACTCAACCATTACTGGTGGAAGTGTAAATTGTTAAAATTTCATCAAAGAACAATTTTATTTAATTAAGTATCATTAGAATAACCATACCCTATGAAATAGTAATTTCACTTTTAGGTATCTACTGTTAGCAATGTTGCAAAGAAGTTTGAGAATTGAGACAGGATATTTATTGCAATTTGCTTGTAATAGTGTTAAAATATATCATTATGGTAATAAGTAAATGTAGTGTGGTTTATTCATTAGTGTGCAGTAGACAGCAGCTACAAATAAATGAACTGGATATTTGCATATTAAAATAAAAAAATCATAACATATAATCTTACGTGAAAAACTTGCAAAATATCCCTGTAGTATAACAATTATATAAATTCTAATTATTGAAAGTCACATTCATTGAATTGTGGATACAGCCATATATAGTCGAAGTGTAAAAAATATTTAGAGGGATATGCATACTGAATTCAGAATAGTGATTCCTTCTGGGGAAGAAGGAAGAGGGAAGGCGATGAGAGTGTGTTTGGTTTTAACTTTATGTGCATCTTTTTGTTTTTAATATAAGAGAGATCTATCAACCAAATATGAGCAACATGCTAATGTCTGTTTTACCAGGGTAGTGTGCACACTGTTCTCTGCTATATGTCTTCTGTATTTTCAGCAGGTTTGAAATATTAAATAAATAATTCATTTGGTTAACAACATTGTGGTTGGAGCAGAAGAAGGACTCATATGCATATGGCCAGCTCTCCCTTGGTGTATTCTGATGATCCCCTTTAAAATGCAGTAGAAGCAGCCACCTAAGTCTCTGGTCCTCTTGCTTCCCATCACTTCTGTTTTCTCAGGAGGAAAAAAAAAGATAAAAATGATCTCGTTTTATATTTGGAGTTTCACTCTTACTGGTTCTCCTGCCTGCCATCACACCTACACCAAGCAGTTTATTGAAATATTTTTCAACACAAAGGTAGTTTCCCTTTAAAACTTTCTCATATTTTAAGGTAAAGGTTTAAATTCTTTACTTGCTTTCTTATGGTTTGTCTTTTTTCTCCACGAATTCAAACCCAGAAAAGCATTACTGTGGTGTCTGTGATGAGTGAAGTAAAAGGCAGTCAAATCACTAAATACAAATTTTCTTTCCCCAGCATTTGCCTCAGTGTCTCGCATTATAAAATAGCAAAGGCAATTTTGATTAAATTAAAAGAAATCATGTGGAATAATCATTATGTTTTCTCTAATATTTGGAAAGTTTAAATACTTAAAAGACAAATCTTTACATAGGGAAGCCTATTATCATATTTTAATTTTCATGTACTTATTTGCTTTAGCTTTTGATCTTTTTATTTAAGTTGTTGATATTTTGTGATGCTATTTTGGGCTTGCTAACCATAATCAAGTTTTTTGGATTTCGCCATTTAAAGTTACTTCCAATGATGATAGTTTATAATTTTGTCTCATTTTACTGATACTAATATAACATGATAGCTTTATTTACACTAAATTCTAAAGACTTGGGAAAAGAAATTCCATGAAGGAAAAGTAATAACAGGACCACAATTTTGAATCCCTTAATCTCAGTCTGTTACTGTTTCCTTGACCTAAATTTACTTTCAAAAAGTATATTATTATATTTCAGATTTACCAAAAATATTAATATATAAGTAAAAATTTTCAGATGACCTAAAAAGTGTATGCTTGTTCATATTCATAGTCATAGGTAAAGTATTGTATTTAGCACCAAATTTAAACTGAAGGATTATTAGTTATCGAGGTAAGATTAAAATGTTAATTTACTTTTTAGAGCATGTATTAAAATTCATTATTTCCATAGCCTTCAATTTTCTGTTCCTTCTTATTTGGCCTTCCAAATTTCTGCAAATTTCCTCTGGAGGGCACTATTAGCATATCTAAAACAATTAGCTCCAGATGGCTGTTAGAGTGAAAGGCACTGTGTCTTTGTTAGCACTGCTTACCTCACTTCAAATCTTAGTATTCAGCATGACTTTAACTTTTCCATGCCTTTTGGGGAAAAAATAAACTGTCTCTCCCTTTTGAGGATTATAGAAGTTATCCCCTGTCATGTTATACCCTATTTAAAAACAAATACCATTTCTGCCCTCCTTTTAGTTTCTTGATTAAAAAAAAAAAAAACACCCTGGAAAGCTAATGGGGTAAAATGTGACTTCAGTGTGTGCAATTTTCACCTATATTGCTTTAATAAAAGGCAAATTTCAGACATTCGTACAGAATAGAAATCAGCTAGACATAAAATCACATCCAAATTTAATTCTCTTCAACATAATCCTTTGCTCACTAAATTAAGAGAGAACTCAAGGCAAAAAAAAAAAAAGTGACACCAAAGGTCAAAAATGTTTTATGTTTTTTTATGTCTTTAGAGAATACATATTATTTTAGGAAAGTGATGCTGTAAAGAAAGCTGTATGTGATGACTATAACCTTGGTAATCAGTTCATTAAATAATTTATGTGATCCCACTCAGAATTACAATTGAAAAGGAATGCTTTTCCTTCAAAGTCAGTTGAGATAATTACTTATATAAATAACACCTGGGTCACTGCACTGTGTATTTGTAGGCGACTTCTTTGTGTCTTGAATTTACTGTTTTACTGAAAAATCAAAAAGAGGTTGGAGATTTTACAAATTTCTAAATTACAATGAGAAATTAAATACCACTGTCAAAATAAATATTTCAGAAATGTTCTTTAATTTTAACGATATTAGTATAATAAAATGCAACAACTATAATTTGTGTATTTAAAAGCTAAAAATAGTTTGAGAGAGGAAGAGGTAAAAGTCATACACATAGAAAAAAACTGAAAAAGGGCTAAAATATCTTTTTTAGTTTTCCCAAATTGTACATATTCCCTAGGTATACTCCACACCCATCTATTTTCATTTCTGAACTCTCTTCCCAATGTTGACTTTTACATTGACTAATCTATGTAAAGACAACCATTGCATATTGATGACATTTATGTAAGATACTCACAGTATCTTATACTCACAGTACTGAAAGCCATATTTGAGAAGCAAGGGAAAGAACAGGCATTTTTAATTAGATACTGGTTGAGATCTTAAGTTCATTGCTTATTGGAATTGAACTCTGTGCACATTATTAATTTCTCTAAAGCTCACTTACTCCCTGTAAAATTGAGTTAATATTATACTGAATCATATGAAATTGTTATTTATGTAAGTTCCAAGTAGTTAGAGTACTGACAGTTTCTTATGGTTCAAGTTAATAATAACTATGCCCCCCCCCCACATACACATATTCACACTCAATGATAATGTACATAAAGCTCCCAATTAAGTGTTTGACACATGGTAATTTGAATAATTATAAGAAAATTGTTTAGGGCTCTATTTATGCTAACAGTGTAAATAAAAATACTCTTTATATTACGAATAAAAACATACTCTATTGGGAAACAGTGAGAAGTCTATGGAATTAGTAGTTACATGTTTACCACGTGTTAGCTGGGAGAATAAACACCAGCATTTTCATTTCTTAAAAAGCTAGTTAACATGGTTGTTAAAATGATAAAATGAGATCATTTATATAGGCATGTCTGTTATGTGTATATTCATATAGAGACAGTAAAATAGTACAAATAGGTACAAGTAGAATCAATAGAAAGAGGTCTCATGATAGGTTCTGTTCTAGACGTTGGGAATACGGTAGGGAACAAGAAGTGCATTCCCTCTTGAAGGACACATACTAGTGAGAGGAGACTGATTTTAAGCAGGTAGATAAATGCAAAGGTATAAGAATTTCAGAGAGAGAAAAAAAAAAAACCTTATCAGCATGTAGTAGGTGCTTAATGTAGATTTTTAAAATTCAACTTTATTTCTTTTATCGTTGCATATGCATACCATTTAATCGCAGCATTATTCCTTTTCCTTCAGAGTTTTATTTCTATGAGTAAATTATAAGAGGTTCCATACATTTGCAGTCTAAGAAATTCCTTATTTTTTATTAGCTTCTCTGTGTAGCAAACAGCCTGTGAAAAATCTCTTTCTCTTCTCCTTCATAATCCTTTGGCAATAATATTTGGATCTGGCTAAAGGGGTGGCATTATAGAATTGTAAAGCTAAATCTAATCTAAGTTAAGAAATATGGTAATGGTTACCTAGCTATCTGAATTACATTTCCCTAAATAATCAGCCTTCTTTGGAGAAACATTCTTATTTTACCTTCTCTTTTTACAGCTGTATCCCTTTGGAAGCTTTTATCATTTTATTGCATTTGAAGCGCTTTCTTTTTTGGGTAAAAAGAGAACTCTTTGAACTTTACAAACTGATATAAATGGAGAGAAAGAAGGGGAAGGTCACATTTTGGGTTTGCTAACCTTGGCAGTGTCCTTTGAAAGTAGTCCCCAGGTAGCTTTAACTTCTGCAAGCACATGTGAGCCTGAGATCACCCCCAGGCCCAGCCTGCTTGGCAAACTGACAGAGGTCAAATTTTCACACAAATGAACAATTTCCCTGATAAAGTGAAACTGGTACTTAAGCACGAGCTCTAATGAGCAGCCCCCTGTCTTCAGCTCCCACTTTAAAGTATCCCCAAGGTTTCCAGTACAATTTCATTTGACCTTTAGCTAAAGACCATATTTTACTAGATCACCAATTTCCCCTTTTCCCTGGAGTGTTTGCCGATGTCAGCACTTGTGAGAAACCACAATTGCACGTAAGGCAGGTGTTCATTATCCCTCTTCAAGAACAACCCTTTCCTCCTCTCACCATTTTCCCTGCTCTTCTTTCTCCTCTGAAGGAATGTCAGAAGCTTTCAGACTGTTTCTTCAAGTTACCTAAACAGCATGCTTTGGATTGTTATATATTGGTGTGGGGGCAATTATGGGCTATCTGAATTACTGTAATTTTTTTGGACCATCTAAAAGATATGTGGTCTTTCTTGAGATTATATAGTAAGCACAAAGTATTCATATTCTAGGAGTCTCAATCTTTTCTTGTTTTGTTTCATAATTAGAATTGCATAACAATTCATGTTAGTTATTATATTTCTATTTGTTGGATTGCTAACTGCCTTTATCAGACAAAATTGATATTATTAAAAAGAGACAAATATCATTCAACTGATATACAGAAATACCATAAAGATTATTAGGGAGAAACACTCCTTCCCCACTAATGATGTATCCACAGATGGGAGGGGATTTCTATTCCACTACAAGACGGGAAAGCTCGGCAGGGACACCTTCAGTTCTTCTCCCCTCCCTCACTCCTGCTGAGGGAATAGGGGTGAGTTATTAACTCAGCGCCTGTGGCTACTCCCTATTCAGGATCTGACTGACCCCAGCGAGCAGACAGAGTGATCTGCTTTCCTTGTCATATGATAATCATACCGGGACAGGCTTTGTCTCTGTGGGAGTAAGTCTTGTAGTTTGGGAGAGTAGGTTAATTCTGGGATGAAGTATCAGGAAGCACATTGTAGCTGTACATGGAAACTGTCCAGCAGTCCAGTTTTTATCAATTAGAAAGCTGTATCTTGATAATCTATTTCACTTAAGTGTTTCTTTCAATCAGTTGCAAAGGTGGGAAAGCAAGTGAGGGTGTTATTTATTGGTTCCCTAAAAACACAACATATATAAAACAACTTTTAATCTGTAAAATGATACATGATTAAATTTTCACTACCATCACCATTATTATTGTTATTCATTCTAATCCTTTTAAAATTTGAAACAACAAACTTGAGTATTAAGTTCAGTCAGAATTTAAATTGGTTATGTGTTTAGATCTGGAAATAAGCAATGAATTTAATGATTTAGATATTTGAAATAGACATAGGGAAATAAATATTGTGAAAACTGTGTGACTTTTATATAACAAATTAACAGCAACACATGCCAGAATAATTTTCCACTTCCTCCATTCTATCAACATATTATAGCTGTCAATGTCCTGCCATTAAAAGTTAGTATTCAGGGGGGCGGATGTGGCTCAAATGGTTGGGCGTCCGTCTACCATATGGAGGGACCTGGGTTGGATCCCCGGGACCTCCTGGTAAAATAAAAAATATATATATATATAGAAGGCACACGGGCTGCCAGGCTCTGTGTGCCAGTGAGCCACCAGGCCCCGGGAGCCATGCAGCAAGATGATGACGTAACAGGAGAGAGACACAGGGGAGAGACAAGACAAGATGCTCCGAAAACCAGGAACCGAGGTGGCGCTGGTGGCAAAACACCTCTCTCCTACATCGGAAGTCTCCAGGATCGAATCCTGGTGAAGACTGGAAGAGAAGGATGAGAAGAGATGGCAGGAAACAGACACAGAGAAATGCTCAGCGAATGGACACAAAACAGCACAACGGGGAAGGGGGGGTTTAAAATGGATAAAGTAAATAAATAAATCTTAAAAAAAAGTTAGTATTCATTCAACAAATATGTATATTTCCAGGCCAGAAGCTCAAAATTTGACATTTTAATTTTTCTTTAGAGTTTATTTAGTTATGTTTTCCCTAAAAATAGGGTGCTGCTTTGGGAATTGAGGGTTCAAAAAAAAAAAAACCAAAACAGTAAGTAAGTATGTGCAGCTTCAGGAATCAGAAAAACGTAATACATACACAAAGAATCTGTGAAGTTCTATAAGAAGTGCACATGTGTACAAAAGAAATCTGAGGTGGAAATGATCAGTTCTACTTGGAGATACAGGTAGGATAATAGTTTTCCTTTTTGCCTGGTACTGAGGGATTTCCCTGGACACTAGGCTTTCAATGCTAAAATCGGGACAGTTCTGGGCAAACCAGGACAGTTGATACACCAAAATTGGAAAATTATTGAGTAAGAAGAGATATTTGAAGACAAATATTTAATAATAATTATGGCTATTTTCATTATTTTTAACAGTCACTAGCCTTATTGTGTATCAAACATTATTCTAAAACAATTTACATGGCCACTCTATGATATAGGAAGTATATAAGAAACATATCGGGGAATATATATGTTTGAATCAGCACAGAATAAGATATTTGGGAATAGTGGGAACTGAGGACATTACAAAGTAAATGCATGTCTAAAATCATTCTAATGTAGTTTGTTTTAATTTTGTACTTGTTCCAAACAAATAACACCAGCAGACTATATCTGCTCAACAGCTACCAGAGGAATTCTGAGGGATTAATAGATGATTTTCCACAGTGAACATAAAGGAGGACATTTCAGAGAAAGAGAATAGCGTCTGCCAAGGAACAGCAGTATAAAAGAGACAGGTGCTAAATGTGCAGTATGGCAGAAGTATATATATTTTTTTGGAAAGGGAAGGAAAGCAGTAGTGGGGGTGGCTAATAAAATAGATTAGAGCCAGATTAAAAAGGAATTAATTTCTTGTTTATGTTGTGGGCAGTGGTTATCTGACAGAGGCTTTTAAATAGGGCTGTGATACTATTATAGCTAGAATTTTGAAAGATAAATTGGGGGCCATATTGACAATAATTTGAAGAAAAGAGCAGTGGAAGATTATGGCTATTTTCACCTAAAAATAATAACTACCTGAACAAAGTCTGTGAAGAGGGGTTGAAGAGAAAGGATTCAAAGGGATGTAGGAGGTAAAATAGAGTATCTTGGTACATGATTGACTATGGCAGTCAAGGAGAAGCAAAAAATCAGGATGATTAGGGGTTTCCTTGCTTGAATGGATGAATAAAATGTGATTCATTATGAGCGATTCAAAAATGCAGAAAGTGGAGCACATTAGAGCTGGGGGAAACTGGGAATATAGTTACATTTAGTTTAAATATGTATGTGGTTTTTGGCTTTGCAATGAAACAGTGAGTTGGGAAGTTATTTCTCATTTTTAATATTACATCATATGTCCAGCATTTTGGTATAAATGCTATAAATTTGGTAGAATGAACATGGCTTTAAAGCAAATCCAGGTAAAGAACCTGGCAAATGGCAAAGCGGAATTCTGCCAAATAGGTTAATGGTCCTGAAAGTCATATTATACCAAGATGATAAAAAAAAAATGTGGGAGGGATTAATGTACTAGCAGCCTTTATTTTTGACTTCAGAACAAGCCATATTTCATAGTCTTGTGGGATGTTATTTAGGGAATATTTCATCGGGCTAATTCATCAACATTACTTATTATTTATTGCATGACCCCAGTGCAGCACATTTTATTACATGATTTGCTAGATAAGAAAAGATACAATTGTTTTCCCCACAAGGAAGTTACATTACAAAAGAGAAATGCCAGAAACCATGATTAATTATGTATGACTTTTCAGAATAACTTATTAATTAAGGCCTAGTGAAGTTATAGAACCTACCTCCCTACAGACACACACACACTCCAGTTGAAAATAATCAGGAAAGGTTACACAGAGCAAGTAAATGGCACAACTCAATCAACAAATACTTGTTGTATATCTATTGTGTGCAAAGCTTTGTGCTAGGTATTGGCTAGTAAGAAGTAGTAAAGACTAATAGCGTATCTTTTCTTTTCTTTTGCCTTCAGAGAGTATATAAACATTAACGATTATGCAAAATTATATGGTGCTTTTGGTAACATCATGTCTTTACACTGTGTGATAAATAAAGTTGTTGGTCAGACAAATGAGTGAGCATCAGAAATGGGGGGGGAGTATAAAACAGAGAAAGGGAAAGGTGAAATTGAGAAGAATTTGTGATCTGGAGTAGAAGGTTTAGATCATTGTCAGCAAACACAACATTTGCTCCAAGCTCCCCATTCCTTTGCCCACTGCAAGCTGGAATTAACCTTACACGCCTATCTAGACAGAGCTTAAAGCAGCCATTATAGTCAATCACAAGTGGCAGTTCTCATTAAACCTATTTGTCTTCATGGATTTTTGAAATGAGGAAAAGACAATTTAAAAACTAAAAAATAGCAACGAAGGAAGTAAAAGGTATTTTATATGATAAAATGTTTAAAGGAGTCATTCAGAACAATTATTTCTGGAATTGTCTTGAGGAGGCACATACAGTCCAAGCAGTGAAGGAATAATTAATAAACAGTAGAATTCATGGGTTAGTAGAAGGATTGCAGAGACTTAGAACTCTAAGGAGGGAAGTGTATATGGCTCAAGAGATTGAGCTCCTGCCTACCACATGGAGGTCCTGGGTTCAGTTCCCTGTGCCTCCTGGAGAAGATAAGCAAGATAGCGAGCTGGCACGATGGGCAGGTGCAGCAAGCTGACACAAGATGACACAACAAAGAGATACAATGAGGAAAAACAATGAGAGACACAACAAAGCAGGGAGCTGAGATGGCTCAAGCGATTGAGCCCTCTCTCCCACATGAGAGGTCCGAGGTTCGGTTCCCAGTGCCTCCTAAAGGGAAGATGAGCAGACACAGAGAGCACACGACAAATGGACACAGAAAGCAAACAGCAAGTGCAAAAACAATGGGGGTGTGTGTGAATTAATTAACTAATTAATTAATAAAAGAACTCTAGGAAGAAGATTAGAGTAAAACTTATGAATGTTCATCACAGTTATGGGCCAGAAGACACTTTGTCCTATACAACAGAGCCATTCTACTTCCTCCCCCTTTTTTTCCTTCTTCTCTCCATTGAAAGAGAGATAATTTTTTTTCCTTTGGAAAAATTGAAAATAAATATTGCTGGATTCTTAGATAAGTACTCAGATATTTTGAAAGTTAGCATAAGAAACTAGGACTCCCCTTGCCCACTATTCACATCTCTGTTCCCAGAGAAGAGGCAGCTGAATGTGTACTCAACCCCTTCCTAGTCCTCTTCTCCCAGAGAGCAAATGGAAGGCATCTTCTCTCAAGAAACTGACTCATCCTAAAGAAAAAGAAAAAAAAAATCTCTGCACTCTGCTATAATGGAATCGCTCCATGGCATTACCCTCTCCCTTTGCAGATTCTAAAGTTAAGCCATCAGGGTACATGCCCAGTCCTTATGCACTCTTCCAGGCAAGGCAGTTCATGACTGACCAAACAACAACAAAAAGAGTCAACAATTTAAACAAATGGGGGAGGAAATGATTCTGAAGAGACATAGGTGAAACAGAAGAAAACTTCACAAAATTTTTTTCTCTAAATGTGTCTATTTTCATTTGGGAAATAAGACAAAATTTTTCATCCACCAAACAAAAACAGGTTAATACTGGCAAGAAACACAAAACAAAGCAAATAAAAAAACCAAAAAACTATTTCAGAAAGAAAAATGTAAGAACAGAAACGAAACAGTCAGTAGAAGTCTAAAAGAATGATATCAAGGATAACTCCAGGAAAGCATCACAGAGAAAGAGTGTGCACAAGAAAAATGGGAGGTGGGGGTAGGGGAGAGAGAGAAAGAAATAGGACATAATTAGAGGTCAGTGTCTGATTTTAAAGCTTCCAGAAGAAGATAATAGAAAAAGATAAAAGAAAAAAGTTATCAAGGAAATAAAAGTTTTTAAAAATCCTTAAAACATGAGACTTTAGTTGAAAAGAGCCTTCTAAGTGTCCAGCCAACTCAATGAGAAAAATACCTACATTAATACAGAAAACCATGAATATTTAGTACACTAAGGATTAAGGTGGACATGATAAAAGCTTAAAGAAAGAAAAAACAAGTAATTTATATTAAAAAGAATAAGATAAATGACGGCATCTTTTTTTTTTTTTAAATGATATGCTAGAAGACAATGGAACAATTCTTCAAAATTCCGAATATCTATCTAGAATAATAGACCCAGACAAACGATTACTCAAGTGTGTGGTTAAACTAAAGCTGCAAATATTAAAGATTCAGACATGTACCCTTCCTCTACTTAGGCAACTACTAAGGAGGCATTATAAATATAATATATGGTATATGGTATATAATATATATTTTATATTATATTATATATTGTGTATTGTACATTATATATTGTATATTACACATTATACATTACATTATCTATTATATATATAAGGAAAGAAGTGAACAAAGAAAAAGGCAGATAAGAAATGCAGGAAATAGGCAGTCTAACAAAGGGGGGCCATAAAGGGAAATCTTAGGATAACAGATGTGCAGCAGGTCTTGAGAGTAATTTATCTAGATTGAAATAAGAAGAAAGGTAAAAAAGAATCATTATCTGATGAGTTTTAATATTCAGGGAAAACAAATTTGAAAGGTATATGCTGGATATGATAGGGTTGAATTTAGGGATAGGCTTATAGAATATTAAGCAGGTGAAAAATTAAACATTTATTACCTCCAGAAAATTAAGTTCTACAACAAAATACTTTACAATGAACAATTTACAATGGCCTTAATAATGTAAACACTCAGTAAAATTCAGATAAAACTATATTGATTAATGAAAGAGTGAGGTATGGGTTATAAGAGTGGTTAGTTTCGTCTACAAGAGAGGAAGAAAAGATATAATGTCTCAAAGTACTAACTATATATCCAGCAATAGAAGTGTGGAAGAGGTGATCAGCAGAAGTGGCTAAATGTATTTAAAGGAACTGATAAGCAGGAAAAGGTTAGGGCGTGGTCTCTTCTTTTATTAAAAGCTTTTTGGCCTCACAACCCTATCTTTAATATATGTTCACCAAATCATCAGCTGCACTAGGCCAGTCTAAAACTGGCTAAGGACTTGGTGATGCCCTCCAATCTTCCATTTCTCCTCATGAAGAGAAACACCAAGAGCCTCTCAGTGTAGTGTAGTCTTTCTATTTTATTATTTTATTATTTATTTTATTATTATAATAAAATTATTATTTTATTATTTTTAATAATGTTTATTGTGAAAATTACCTATGGGAATTTATGATGACTAAAACTCTCCATGTCATTATAATTTAATCGTTAACTAGTTAGACTTCTCTGGTCAGTCTTTTCAATAAGACTTCCCTATTTAATGCCCTTCATTGGACTTTTGAGACTCTGGTATCTCTGGTGTTGTGTACCCTTGACCTAGTTATTACATATTGTTTGTATTGGCAGTTTGTGATTAAGCAAGCAAATAAATTGCATTGAGCAAACTCTAGTGTGAAATCTACCTTCACTTGCTGAATTTACTTTCAATTTTTATCTGCTTTTAGTTGTTACAACAACTACATTTACAAGACATTAATTTCTACAGAGCTGTGAATGCATCTTATTCATCTTTGAATATCTCAAAGAAATTTTGGTGATAGTTTGTATAAGAAATTCAATGAGTAATGTCTGATTAAATTGATCTAAGGAAACCATATCACATCTGCTTCCAAGTGAAAGAAAATTATTTGATAGACATCAGGCACATGAAGATCTGGTTTTCTCTAAATTAATATGGTACACAATTCTATGCAGTTTTCTAGACAATTTCTAATTAGCTTTTTATTATTACCTACTGTTTTAGTTTCCTAGCTGCTATAACAAATACCACACAATGGGTTGGCTCAAACAATAGAAATTTATTGGCTCATGGTTTGAGACAAGGGGAATTCTAAAATCAAAGCATCAGCAAAGCAATACTTTTGCCCAGAAGACCTTGACATTCTGTGGCTGGTTGCCAGCTATCCTTGGGTTTTCTGTCACATGGCAACGCACATGACAATATCTTCTTTCTCTTCTGGGATCCTTTGACCTCCAGCTTCTGGCTGCTTCACATGGCCTCTTTATAAGAACTCCAGTAAAAGGATTAAAACCTATCATGATTCAGTTGGGCCACACCTTAAGTGAAGTAACCTCCTCAAAAAGTCCTATTTACAATGGGCTCATACCCACAGGAATGGGTTAAGAGTAAGAATATGTTTTTCTGGGGTACATAACTCTAAGTAACCACACCTACAGAAAACTGCACAACAATTGTCCAAAATTATTCTTTCCAAGGCTTCCCTGCTATCTTCACCACAGAAGATAATCTCACTTGCAATCTGAACTTCTACTTTATGCTGATTTTTTCAGTAAACACACATCTCTTTTTATCACAGAAGTATTGCAATTCTGGTAATATCAAACTAAGCAACAGACCAACCATAGAAAGGTTGAATAAAAACTGAAAAATAAAGTAATATAAAACAAATTACTGAAGACAAATGAAGAAATATATGTCCAAGTTTCAAGTGAAGGGTGGCACATAAAAAACAATAATCTGGACACTTGAGGCCATTACTCCCATAAAACACTGTCTACCAACTGGAGAAGAGATGGTTGAGAAACTGAAACTCTTTTTAAAAATCTCACATGGCAATGAGTACCAGAATTAGAATTCAGGGTTCACGAAGTTAGGAGCTTTCTGGTAAACTGTTCATGGATTCTCTTGGGGCACCAATTGATTATTCCCAAGAAATAAAATTGAACCAAAAATAAAGTCTTTACAGAGACAGAAGCCCAGTTTAATTCATCTAAATTTATGATTGGAGTAATGTAATCTTGGATTGCTAATGCCCCTAGCCTCCTGACAAAAGCAAATTAAATCTTCCTTGAAGGAAGTTAACATGCATAACATTATCTGTACAGTTTTATATAAAGTGTCAAGCACTTATAAAAGAAACAGTAACATGAGGAAGCAAGCAAAATGTCTCAAGAACCAAGAGAAACATAAAAAATATAAACAGTCATGTAGGGGATCCATATTATGAAATTACGTGGACTTTAAAACAAATGTGAATAATATATTCGCAGAAGTAAAAGTCAAGAAAAAGAGTTTGAGCAGTGAATTAGAGCCATTCAAAAATGACTAATGAAAATTTAGGACTTAAAATATAGACCATCTGGACAAATTAGATACAGATAAAAAGAGATTTAATGAACTGGAAAATAGGTGAGGAAACATTGAAAATGAAGCATGGAGAGACATAAGAATGGAAAATATGTTAAAGAAGATGAAAATAACAGAAGACAAGGAAAATGGTCTAACATATCTATAAGTGAAACCCAGGAACATAAGGATGTTAGATGGGAGCAGAAGTAATGTTTGATGAGATAATAACTATAAATTTCCCCAAAATTATGAAGCCCCAAACAGGGCATATATTCTTAAAGAAAACCCCACTTATCTACATCATAGTAAATCTACTAAAAATTAAATGTACAATTCTAAAAAACAGCCAATAAAAATACCTATTACAATAAAAGGGGCACAAATAAGACAAACAACTGACTTAGAAAAGAAGCCAGAAAACAAAAGAATGGTATATTCTGAGTCCTAAAAGAATATAACTGCAAACCTAGAATTCTTGATTTGCCAGGGCTGTTATGAAAAATATCACACACTGATTAGCTTAAACAACTAGAATTTATTATATCATGGTTTGTGGGCTAAAAGTCCAAAATCAAAGTCTCAACAGGGCCATGCTCTCTCACAGAGTCTATAGCATTATGGTTCTGGTTTGCTGCAATCCTTGGGATTCCTTGACTTGCATCTCTATCTCTGTCACATGGTGATCTGTTTCCTTGGTTTCATCCTGTGGCTTTCCTTAAATCTTTAAAAAATCTCATTCTCTGACTGCATCTGAATATTCTTTGCCTTATAAGAACTCCAGTAATATGAACTAAGGACCACTCTGATCCAATTTTACCCCATCTAAATAGGATCTTCAAAGATCCTATTCACAAATAAATCCACACTTTAACTATTAATAATATTTTTCGGGATCCTATTTACAAATAGGTTCATAACCACATGACCTGAACATGTCTTTTGTCAGGGAAATTATTCAATCCCCAATACCCAGAGAAATTATCCTTTAAAAATATGCTTGAATTCATCACATTGATAGTATAAAACTAATGAAACTTTAATTCTATATGTGGATAGAAACTTATAGAATTAAAGATACAACAACCAAAACATTATATTGGAAAGGGGATTAAATAGAGTTTCCAAATGTTCTAAGAAATCAAAATGTTCTTGGGTGTTCTCTGAAAAGAGAGTCATTGAGTGTTTGGGAAAGTACAGGGATGTTGGTAATTTTTCTGCTAATTTTATGGATGAATTAATTTTGTGATTAGTGGCTGTAAAGTTTTAATTTGTGTACTTTTCTACATGTCTGTAATGTTTCATTATAATTGTTTAAAATAAAGATTTGAAAATAAAAAAATGAGGAGAATAAAAAGTAAACTAGCATATGTAAATAAGTAACTGACCTTAATTGTTGTTTGAGCTCTACCAACCTCCCTATTTTTCCCTTTTGGCCTCAGTAAACTTATTTAAAAACTAATATAGTATTCTGTTTTCAGAAATAATCCAGTCTAGCTAAACTGAATATAAATAGTGCATAAAATAAAACACATATTCTTTGACTGTATTGCTGGTCTCACGACAAAGTGCAGAAATATTCTAAAAGGGAAAAAAGTAAAAGGGAAAAAAAAAAAAAAGAAAGAAAAGTAAAAGAAAAATCCTGGAAACAAGAATTGCAAAACTACCCTGTTAACTGTGTCTGCTCCTGACATTATTGGCCTCTTTTAGTAATCAAGGGACTTAGGTCTTAATTCTGAACAATGTGTGGATTTAGAAATGAGATCATTACATAAAGCTGGAATCTACAAGACCAAACTCATTGAAAGGTACTATAAAAATAAATCTACATGTCTGCAAAATAACACTACAAAGAGATATTTGTCTCTCCTGACCTAGGTTCTGCATGGATGAAAAGAGTTTCTTTCGCTTAGAGAACACATGCTTCCCTTTGCATTGGTTCAAATTTACATTATTAATGTAGTTTAGAAAATCTCAAGTAGAAAAAATAATTTAAGCTGTCCAGGGTGTATCCCAAACCACCCAACAGAATCAAACTATAAACATCTACTTCATAAAGACTTAATTCAGAACTCGTTACAGAATCTAACATTAACCTGCAAATGCCCTTTTGCAGGTTAATATACGCACACCAGATAAACCACAGGAGTACATTAACTCAGAAATTAAAATTACAAATTACATGAGCATACAAGTCATTTAAAGGAAAGAAGCAAAATCAACTTATCAAGAAATTCAAGTAAGGCAATTATCAGATACAGAATATTATAAACTTATCATTATACTATTAGAGAAATAAAAAGGGGTAAAATAATACTACCAAATTACAAGATCTCTAAGAATGGCCAGGCAGTTTAGCAAAAAAAAAAAATCTCCAAATATAAGTTCTGGGTATGGAAAGTATGGCACTGAAAGAAAAACCATAGAAAATATGTCAAATAACTGATTAGGGAACTGAAATGCAGCTAAGGAATTATCCACAATGCAAAGGAAACAAAGAAGTGGAAATTAAGAAAAAGAAATATAGAAGACAAAATGAGTAGCAGAAGCAAAAAAAAAGAAAATAGCATAGAGAGAATTTTAAAGAGATAATGACTGAGAAATTCCTGGTTTCCCCAGAAGACACAGATAATCAGATTTAAGAAGGAAAACAATCCAAAAAGAATAAGCAAAAAGAAATCTACAACTACATATATCATAGTGAAAGTATCATAAACAAAACAAAACAAAACAAAACAAATTCAGAAACAAAAGACAGGGAGCAATCACAACTCTGACTGCCGAAAATGGGAATCTGGAAAAAGTTAGATAACATTTTCCATATGCTGACAGAAAATAATTGGCTAATGTTAATCATTCTATTAATGTTCTATAATATTACTGAATGGAAATAACTTCAGTTCAAACATTTTTAGTCTTCTCATTCAGAGTTAGTTTCAAATTAAATATATTCTTTTACATAAGAAAGTAAATGAAAGAATATTTATTAATAAACTAAAAGCCATGGGAATTTATAGAACTATAAATTAAAGTTAGATTAAAAATATATTGTCCTTTAAATTAATAAAATTTTCATTTTATTATTTACAACAGCATGAAAGGGATATGATCTATCTCCTATGACGTTTGAAAAATATATTTTGTTGATTTTAACCACTGATAACACAATTGATTTTTAAAGTTAAAAGAAAAAAGTCCATGCAAAAGAGGTAGAGAAATAGTTCAGCAATGACAGTTTGTCATATAATATCTTGATAAAAGGAATTTGTATAACTGTTAACTTGTGACCTAATCAAAAGCTTTCAAAGTCAGAGCAGACGTTTGGTTTTTAAAGACAAATTAAGAAAAAGTGTACTGATCTCTATACAACATCTGAAGTTTAGTTGTGTTTTATGCATTCATCCAATTCATTTAATATAAGATATTGCCTTAGCTTTTGCTAGGCAGTTATCACAAAATAGCACAAACTGGTTCTGGCTTAAACAATAGGAATTTATTGGCTCAAGGTTTCAGAGGCTAGAAGGTTCGCTTTCCCCCAGCGTCAGCAGCCTTCTAACTGGCTGCTCGGGGCTCCTTGGCTTTCCGGTCACCTGGTAACATCCTCTTCTTTCCCTTCCAGCTTCCTTAGGCTTCTGGCTCCTTCCTGTGGCTTTCTCTATATATATCTGAATTTCTTCTGCTTATAAAGGACTCCAGTAATTGGGATTAAGGTTTTACCTTATTTATTTGGCTACACCGTAACTAAAATAACATCTTCAAGAGATCCTGCTTACAGTGGTGCACACTCACAGGTATGCAAATTAAGACCAAGAACATGTCTAAATTGGAGCATGTAATTCAATTCACTCAAAGGCCTTTTGATCCATTCAAACAAAATTATCTATAAAATAATACTATATCACTCTTCTAGTCATGAAAATAAATTTCTTCATCCAGAGATAAACTGCTTCATCCCTCTTTCCCAAATAAATGCAGCTATATTTGTGGAACTTCCATTTCTTAGCCGAGATCCCCAGAGACTGAATAAATAAGTACATGTAAATAATAGAAAATATTGTTTTCTCCTGTCATTTTAGAGCAACTATACTCTATTGGAAGAGAATCTAAAGGAGTTTGTGCAATATTTATATTAAAATACACTCACAACCACTTGTCCTTCAATCATCACATCACTTAAGAACCACATTTTAAAAGTACGTAAGTATTTCCATAATATTACAAGTGGAGGTGGATTTATATAAGATCTGGAAATTTATTTTAATAAGCATTAGTCTTCCAAAACTAGTTATAATATTTTGTCCACATATAAGAAAATAATGCAACTTTCAACATACTTTTAAAGAATGTTTATTTTTAGTCCTTTCCTTGATCCATCCCACCAGGAAATAAAATACTTGTTCTTGGCAGTTAAACATGCCCTGTAGTCAGACTGCCTGGATTAATATCACTTACTGTGTCACCTTGGACAGATTATGTCACCTCTTTATGCTTGTCTCCTCTTTCATAAAATTGGGATAATATTAGTACAGCCTCAAAATGTGATTGTGAGGGTTAGATTATATCCATTATGCTCTAAGAATAGTGGCTAGCATACAGAAAATGCTCAATAATATTGATCACTATTATTATCATTTTTATAATTATACTCACATTATATTTTATTGACTGGACACAGGAGAAAGTAGGAAACAAACAATTATTGAGCTGCTACCATTAGTTAACATTATGTTGCTTGATTTCATAAATCTTTCTTATTCTTTGAGAAAGGCATTGTTAGGTAACTTCCTGATAGTTGAGGCACCTGTGGCTCAGAAAGGTAAAGTAATGTTCTAAGATACTGGAAAGTGGCAAACACAGGACTCAGTCTTGGATCTCTGACCTCAGAACCTTTCATTTCTTTTCCATTCCACAAAATCTATCCTAAGTAATAAGACCTTGCCCTTATTAACCAATTTTTAAGGTTCTAGTCTTAAGTTCCTCAAGAAGGAATGCAAGATCATTTGTCATTTTATTGGCATTTTCTAAATAAAAGTATACCAAAATAGAATGTATCTGATACCTGCTTCCCATCAAAACACATTAGATTTTTTATTTTTTATTTTCCAGTTCATTGTTTGAGGTTTCTACATTCACAAATCTCCTGCCAGGAACTTTTTAACATAAACCATAGATGGTTATCTAAATTATTTTGATCATTATTTTTAATTTTTAATGTAAAAGTCTGCCTTCACCTATTTTTTTAAATTATATCCATAGTCATATAAAGAGTAAAAATGGGTTCACACCCATAGGTCCAGGGGTTAGGACCTGAACATGCCTCTTGGGGGTGAGATGTTTCAATCCCCGACAGCTTGTTATTGGGTGAGATGTCTAACCTGGGGGAAACTGACCTTATAAATCCAACTTACTTGATTGTCTAACCTATTTGATGATGATGATGATATTAATAGTGATAGATTTAATAGATGAATTTATACTTGTGTACTAGTACACAATTTAATAAGTTTACATATATCCCATACACTATATTGTATGAATGGCCTCCGTTTCTGTTTGCTTGGATAATCTTCCCAGGCAACTGACACATCTATAAGAGTTGTAGACTCAAATGAACTTTTACATCAAAGATCCTTGAGATTTGTGATTTTTACCAAACCACCTTTCCTTTTTTCAGAGATCTATTCTCTACAGTGTTCCAGAGGAGCACGGAGTCCTTGAACACTTAAATTTCAAAAGACTCTTCATTAGATTAAGTATATAAGTGGAATGGTATTCCATTAATCTGATTTATTTTAAGGACTCCTTCAGATGTTTTATAGAATTCCATGTTTCACTACTCTCTGAAGACTACATCACCACTCCATGACTCTTAATAGAATAATAAAAATGAGAACAACAAAAGAACATGCACTATTTAGGATATTACAAAGTAAGAAAAAAGTTGGGAGACAACCAAGTAGATGGCCAAAATGCTGTCTGAAAGCAAAAACAGTTGCTAAAAGTCCTGGAATAGACCAGAAATATAAAAATCAGAAAATAATAACTAGGGTAAGGCAGTGCTTCTCAGTGTATTCCTCTCAGGAACCCCTTTCAGCAGAGAGAAGTATATCCCAAAAATCTACAGGCACAGACACTCCAATCTTAAAATTAATTCTCATTTATTTTTGACAGATATAAATTTCTCATCTACTTCATAATATGATCAAATTTGTTTAATACAAATATATTTATATTATGTATCATTTAACATACACAACATTTTCCCCAAAACTATGTCATCCCAAGGTATTCCACAGTTTCACTTAATCCTGACCCATCATCAAGGTTTCCCTACCATATGTATACCATGATTACGGAATAACATAAGACTTAGGTCATAAATCTTGGTGAGCCACGCAATTTAAACCTTCAAGAAGCTTAAAATCTACTGGAGCAGATAGGTGAGTGTGCAATTTTGATGGAAGTTGAAGCACTAAATACTCTGGAAATATAGGATGGATGCTTACAGCAGTCTTGTGAGGGCAGGCTGTCATAAAGAAATGGCTTCCGGAGAAAGTGATATCTAAGATGCGACTTGAAAGGCACAGTGGAAGGTCATGTGCAAAGTCATGCTGGTAAAAAAAAAAAATCTGTGTGGACTTCAATATGCTTCGAACTAATATATGGCTGAACATTAGTGACAATTATAATGGTAGTGATGGGTTTGGTGGTCGTCATTTGAATGAGGTAGGGATAGTAACAGAGAAGCCGAGGCCAATAGGAGTTCACAAAGGACTTTGAATATAGACTTTCTTGTTACTTCCACCTCTGCCCTGAAGAGCTGAGCACTCTGATCACCTTGTAGGGAACTGATCACTGAGGAATGACAGGGGGTGTGAAGACCAGTCAATAAACTGTTGCAATAATCCGAATGAGAGAGTATGAGGACCTAAATCTAGACAGTAACAGTGGTTATGTAAAAAAAAATTAGATCTAACATATTAAGAAGCTTGATGCATGGGACCAGAACTGACTGGAAATGGGTGAGGGAGGAGTAGAAGATGAGTTCCAAGTTTATAGATTACTTGGGAGGTGGTGCCATTTGGAGAAATAAGAAATAGAGAGGAAAGAGGGAAAGATATTGAATTCAGCTTTGGATGTTGTAGTAGGCACTCTTCCAGCTTCAAAGGAAGCAGGGCACAGACATGTAACCATGGCTCCAATACTTTTCTGCAATGGGCTTTGATTCAAGAGCTGATGACAAAGCCACCAGCAGTGGGGTATGCTCTGTCTCTTTCTCTCAATCTCATACTACTAGTAGAATAGTAGTAGTGTGAAAGTAGCTGCAAGATCAATTTCTCTGTGCTAAAATGTTGCCCCGTGTTTAGTGCTCAGTTTTGTTGGTAGAAGTTTCTTCAATGAAATCATTCTACATTACAGTTTTGGCAACCATTCCTAGTTGTTTAGTCTCAACCCTAGTTCTTTGTCCCCCTCAAAATTATTTTGATTAAACAAAATTTCCATTTAAATGATCTAGAGCCAGATTCTGTTGTTTGCACCTAAGAATTATTGCTGAACTTGAGAAGTAAAATTTAGGTAACTGTAGGGTATACAATTAGAAATGGCAATGGGAAGTATGAATTCATAAGTCTTGGGCACAGGAAAAAAAAACACTGCTAGAGATGTATATGTGACAGTGATGAGGATTTGGCTGGAAGATGAAACCATGAGAATTAAGGTCCCTAAAGTGGCAGGTGGTGATAGACTCACAAACAGGGGTGAAGAAGTGACCTCAGGCTGGGATGGATACCTTGTTCTCTAAGAAAAAAATACTAAGGCAGAAATTGAGCAGCTGTGTTCCCACAGAACCATTAATACCAATGACTGATTTTTCTTTCCTCAAATGCTACGAGTTTTATAATGATAACAAAACCCTCTCCTACAATCCAGGACTTCAGCACAAAGAATTTACTTTTAATATAAGCTATTAAAAATATTCATCTGCATATCTGCTTCATGTCAAAAGTTGATGTCACACCATTTATCCTACAAGAGCCATGTCTCTGTGATGAGTAGAGTATGTGATATACAGCTTTTATGATCAGACTTCTCTCCTCCACTTTACACCTGACTTCAGTAGTGATATTGGCAGAGTCAAATACAATAGAAAAAGCATCTAGTTTCCAAGCAAATGCAAGAATTAAAGGAACTCAGAAGCTTCAACCCAATTTTAACAGAAATTCTTCTGAATAGACGGTGTCTGACAAAAACAGGAAAAGTTAAAAGAAGATCAATTGAAATAAGTATAGATTATTAAATGAGGAATTGCAATACTATTTCTAGATTCTTCTTTTTTCCTCAACTATTCTCAATTATTTACTATTTACCTTTAATAGCAAACGCTGATTTATTTCTCGTAATTAAGAGCTGTGTATTTTTAGGTGTGTATCTACAATTGGCTTAACTATTTCTCCTTTACAAAAGGACTAGACATTTGAAATGAGGAAGAACATACTATCACCAATTAGTTTTGTTTTATAGCTCTTTGCAGACGCTTATCTTCTTGCTCATATAAGATTGTGTTTTCATTATCTTTTTTCATGTCTTTAGATATCTTAAAATGCAGGAAACATGCCTTAGTACGTTTTGAAAATCGAGAAGTTAACATAGGATCTGACATTTATTAGACATTCAATATATATTTTTTGAAGGAGAGAATGAAGGAATCAGAAAACCATCAGAGAGAAATTTTGCCCATAAGGAGGTTAAAAGGATATTCAGTCTGTTAGGAAAGCTAATTCATGTGCAGAATTCATTTTAATAACACATGTTTACTGAGCTCCTAGTAAAGTGCCAAGCATTGTGTATGCAAAAAAGTACTGACCCTCATTTGGTAGGCTGCAATCAGGGAAAGGATTATTTGAGAGATTGTCCGGAAAATTCCATTTCTATCCTCACAATGCATTTCAAAAACTGCAAACATTTCTTAGTATAACAAAAATATTTTATTTCTTACTTGTGAAAATGGAAGGAGATAAAAGAAAGAAATTTATTCTAACAAGAATTCATTAAATCAGTACTACATTGAGAAATTTGAGATAGCTTAGTCTTTGGAAGCATTCCCAGTCGCTAAGAAGTAATCAACATCAGATTTGCGTAGTATTCACCTACTTTTTGAATATAGATTCAGAGTAAATAAACCATGATTCTCCCAATTTCTTTTTGAGAAGTAAGGATCACCTCTTTCAGAACTTTGACTGATTCCATATGTTGTTATAAAGTGCAATATAAACTTAAGGATTGGTTAAGGATGCTTCAAAAATAATGCCTGAAATTAGCAGATGACACAAAAATGATTCAATGAAAATGCTAATTTTATGCTTGTACCCTGCTGTTTAATGATTGACTCTGACAAAAATATAATTAATTTTTGCCATCTATTTTGTTAGAGTTTTTAAAGCCAAGGGCATAATTTATGCAATCAAATAAAACCTTGATGTTTTCAATCAAAAAAGCAAAACACTCCAAGTAATATGGATCAAACCTTGTGGAAAAGCAAGTTGCTGCATAACATAGCCACCTCATTCCAAATAGGTAGCTTCACGGCTCCGAATTTCAATTAATGCTACCCTTCAGTAGGCTCATGCTTTGATAATTAGGTTGGACCTGTGTCAAATTTATTTAAATAAGAAATCAGCTTTCAACGATAAAAACAAGCATCAAATTAGAGGTCGGCTTTCAACTTTTTAAAGATTCGTCTTTAATTTGGAAAATTTTCAAGTACTCAGAGAAGCTGAACAGTACAAACATCTGTATACCCCTCACCTACATTCATCAACTATTAACGTCCTCTCCACCTGCTCCATCTCCCCTTCTCTCTCCAAATAAATGCTGTAGATATCAAAACATTTCACTCTTAACTATTTCAGTATGATCTTCCATGACAAGGGCATTTTCCTACTCAACCAAAACATCATTACACTTATGAAAATCAACATTATTAAAAAAAAAACATGATGCAACGTATTTATTGCAAAGATGTCATTTACAGGTTTTGTTTTCTTGTTTGCTTGTATACCCCACTCAGGATCCAGTCAAGATTCATGGATTATCTTGGACTATGTCCCTTTAGTTTATCACAATCTAGAAAAGTCTCTGAGTTGTTGACTGTTCTTCATACTTAATTCTTTGAAGAGTCCAGGCACTTTGTCTTGTCTTGCAGAATATCCCTTATTTTGAGTGTGTGTGTGTGTATAAATGTGTGTGTGTGTGTATATATGTATCTTTATCATTTGATTAAATCAAATATTCCGGGCAAGACCACCACATGAATGATGTTGGGTACCTCCCACTATACCACATTTGGAGGCAGTTAATGTTGGGTCTTTTCACTATTGGCAAAGCCAAGAGTGACACCCAGATCTCTCCATTGTTAAAAACATTCTCTCCTTGGTGTTAAAATTCCTTGGTACATTCTCCAAAGCCTGTTATTTTTTTCCTACCCTCTTTTGTTTTAATTCAATGTATTATCATCTATTACCTTCATTATTCATTTTAATACTCAAATTTACTCAAATTTGGTGAATGGAAGCCCCTACAGGCCAGTTTCTACTTCTGTTTAGCATGATTCCATTAGTCTGAGTACTTCCTTGCTTTCTCATCAAACAAGATGTTCCAAGTTCACCTTGAACTTTTCCTTCCACAGACAGAATCTTTATTATAAAGGTCCTTCCTTTATAATAAAAAACGGCATTTAAAAAGTAAGATCTGGGCACTAGATTTGTACTTTTTCTTGCCAATCTTTAATTTATTTTCCTCATTTTCTTAGCTAGGAACTCAGGTACAAAGCTAAATAGAAGTGATGATAGTGGATATCCTTGTCTTGCTACTAACCTAATGAAGGAAGTAGACATTTTCAACTTTGAGTATACTATGAACTGTAAAGGATTTTTGTAAATGCCATTTATCAGATCAAGCAAGTTCCCTTCTACTCCTAGTCTGCTCACAGTGTTTATCCTGAATGGGTGCTGCATATCATCTAATTACTTTCCTGCACCTACTGAGAAGAACCTAATGAGAAGGCGTTTCTCCTCTTAATGTTGTGGTAGACTAGATAATTTGATTTTTTTTTTTAAGATTTATTTATTTATTTATTTATTCATTTTCACACACACACCGGCCCCTCCCCCCCCATTTTTGCTGTTTTTGTGTGTGTATGTGTATCTATTCACTGGACTATTCTCTGTGTCTGTTTCCTGCCCTCTCTTCTCATTCTTCTCCTCCGGTCTTCACTGGGATTCGATCCTGGGAACCTCCGATGTAGGAAAGAGGCGTCCTACTGCCTGCACCACCTTAGTTCCTGTTTTTTTCGGCGCATCTTGTCTTGGCTCTCCCTTGTGTCACTCTCCTGTTATGTCATCATCTTGCTGTGTGGCTCCGCGGGGCCTGGCAGTGCACCCATGAGCAGGGCCTGTGGGGCTCACCCACTTACGGGGCCTGATGGCGCACCCGCACACAGGGCCTAGTGGTCTGCGTGCCTTCTATATTTTTCTTTATTTTTACCGGGAGGTCCCAGGGATCAAACCCAGGTCCCTCCACATGGGAGACGGACACCCAACCATTTGAGCCACATCCACCCCCGATCATATGATTTTTTTAAATTTTCTCAAAATGACTTAAAACTTACAGAAATATAAGAATCAAAATGGTTCAAAGAATATCTATACATCCTTTATTCAGAATCACTTATTGTTAATATTTTATTACATTTCCTTTATTACTTGATGTATGTGTACTTTCTATATAATGTATACATAATTTTTTGTGATGTATTTAAGGTCATTTACATACAGCCTGGTCTTTGGGCCAAAATACTGAAGTATGCACTTGGTAAGACTAGGGATATCTTATCTAATTACAGACACATCAAATGCAGTAAATTTAATATTGTTATAATACTTCTATTTAATCTACCATTCATATTCTATTTTTGTTGATTCACCCCATAATATTGTTCTAGTATTTTCACCCTTCATTACCACAGTATTCTAGGGTCAGGAATTGTAAATAGTCATCATGTCATTTTAGCCTTTTTAAATCTGGAACATTTCCATAGTCTTATTTTGCCTTTTGTGACTTTGATATTATTGAAGAATACAGTTCCCGTACCCTTTATTAATAGAAATTTCCTGATTTTAGGTTTTTCTGATATTTTCTCATGATTTGATTTGGGTTTGTCTTCTTGGCTAAAATATTTCATACATGATGTTATGTTTTTCTCACGATATCACCTTTGGAGGCATTTATTTTCTACCTGTCCCTCCTTGATGATGTTAATTTTGATCTCCCTATCAAGCTGTTGTCTGATTTTTCCACTGCACAATTGCATTCCCTCCTCGGCAACCAATAAGCAGTCAGTGGGAAAATACTTTTAGACCATGTAGTTCTTGTAGGCCGATGAGTTTAGTCTCGTCAAGGGAAGGTCTCAGGCAGTGTTACAGCTGGTCTACTTCAGTCCTTATCCCAGGACACAAGGCTTCCAAGATTCCACCTGAAGTCTTAGGGTCTTTACCAGAATCTCTTAGAAGGTCTTAAACTCTCACTCTGTCTTCCCAGAACTATGTATTTGTTTAAAAACCTCTGCTCAGCTCTTTAGCATCCCAGTTGCTGCTTTTGGATATTCTTCTTCTTAATTTTTATTTTTTGGAAGTGTATCCTTCCTGTGAACAGCTTAGGCACCCAAATTTTACAAAGGGAATTTTCATGTAAGTTTTGGGGTCCACTTTTCAGCAGTTTAGCCACTTAGAAATTTTTGAGATTTCAAATCTCTGCTGCCTCGGCCCATGAGATTGGGGCTTTCTATTCAGATTCTATTTTCCTGCACTGATAAATGGCAAATGCTCTCAACAAGCTAGAAAAAGATAAATATGGAGTTCATGTCTATGTGTTTCCTTCCTCTCAAGGATCATAGCCCTCAAATTCTGACTTCCTTGGCTGATCTATGATTCACTCAAACAGGTATATTATGTATTTTGCATTACAAGAAGATTTAAGAGATGAGAGACAAAGGGACTGCAACTTGGAGGCAACCAGTGGAACTCATGAGATGATGAGACGCTGCTCTGGGCCAGGCCTGATGTTGAGACGGCTTGGGCCATGAGAGTAATGAAGCTTGCTGAAGTCCATGACTAGCTGATTTCATCAGTTGACCAACAGTTTCTTAAACTCCCCAAGGTACATGAACAAATCTACTCTGAGTTCCAGGAAAATTTTGGGAAACTCCAGATAGATATATTGAAACCTGATGAGCTCAAATCAGAATCAGCTAAAGTGAACTGGATGCCATTCTGCTTGAAGTTTATTGGGAAAATGGACAACTTCAACTACAGTTCTTTGCTGAGACTAGAGTACTCACAGGCTACACTAAAGAAAACACCATTTTTGCCCACAAGAATACATTTTTTTTTTTTTACCACTGAAACTGCACATAACCAGGAAGGCTCTAACAAATCAATTTACAGCAGGCTTCAGGACAAAAAATGAAAGAAAAGAGCTGACAAAGGAGGAGAGAAAGGAGGTAACAGAAAAGAAGAAAAAGAGAAAGCCAACAAAGGAGGAGAAAAAGAGAAAGAAGCCAACAACAAAAACAACAAATACAGTGAAACAGCTATGTCAGGTAGATAGCAGACAGCACTTCACAAGCTGTGACTCATCTGAGTGTCAGGCCACGACCTGCACACACTCGTCTGGTTAAATTTACGTCTTTGTGCAATTGATAATAGTTGATAATAGAAATTACCCTCTTTGATTTTTTAATGAAGATTAAACTCATCTAACTCTTTACCAATGGCATTTGTTTTTCTCCCAAAAGAGAAAACAGCTTTGAAGGGCAAATAATCTTTGACATTTCTTCTTGAGAATTCTGGGTCATAGACAAAAATCCCACTGGTATTTCCATCATTCACAATAAGCTCATTCTTTTCTACCTTCTTTTTTATGGACTGTGACAATATAATGGTGTTTCTTAACCTTTTATTCTTGATCTTGAACTAGAAGCCTGGTGGGCCTGTCAGAATTTTAAGGGAAAATGAAAAGAAATTATGCACCATGGTGCCAGAAAATGAGAGGCAAATGAATAATTTCAAGTGCTGGAATTTAGAGAGACTGAAATAAATTTGCTCTTCTTAAGATAGTTGACCCTACTGAGGAATTTAAGAGAAAGAGAAGAGGTAAATCAATATTTCTAACAGCTGGACCATGAAATACAACTTTATTATTATTATATTTATCCAGTGATAACCTGCTTTTTGCTTCACCTTCAGACACTCTAGACATTACTAGAAATAGATTACCGGATTGTTGTTGTCGTTTTTATCAGAATGTGATTATTTTGTCAATATAAGACCCATTGTGAGAATGCATTATTCAAAGTAGTACAAAATAAGGTTCAAATTCATTCTGACAGGTACATGAATTTTATGAGTTTGAAGGAAACACATTTATGAAAAACATTAACCCAAAATGAATGAAGCATTTTCCTAAATGTGATATTTTACCTGTATTGGTATAATAATGCTTCCATTACAAGTCTAACTTTCAAGCAATGAATTAATAAAAACATTCAGTTTAAATATTTCTGGCATCTTAAAAGATAAACTTCATAAAAAATCAGTGAACCAAGTTTGCAATTACTTGAATAATACATGTTAAGTTTTAATTGCAGTTATCATGGTCAGTTGTAAATTTGTTTGACACATACATAATTTTTTTTTTTTTTTACATTTTCACACCTTAAGTAATTTTTCTATCCCTCCTTTCAGGTCTATCAGTTTTTGCTTGACATACTTCATGTTCTGCTGTTCAGTGCATATACATTTAAGATCATTATGTTGTCTTGACCTCTTTACCCAGGATAATTTTTCTTGTTCTGAAGTCTGTCTGAAATTAATATAGCTACTCCAACTTTCTTTTGATTAGATAAACATGGTGCAAATTTCTCCATTCCTTTACTTTTCATCTGAGTCTTTTTATTTAAAGTGGTTTCTTGTAGACAACATATAGTTGTATATTTAAATCCACACTGGCATTATGGGTCTTTTAATTGGTGAACCATTCAAATTTAAAGTGATTATTAGGGTTGGATTAAATCTACCATTTTTGTAATTATTCTTTATACATTACATTTTTTCTGTTTCTTTTGTTTCCATTTTTTCTAACTTCTCTGGTTTTAATTGAACATTTTATGTGATCCAATTTTATCTGCTCTCTTGGTATATCAATCATTACAGACATTTTTAGCTAGTCTAAATCCAAAGTCAAATAACACCATACTGCTTCCTGTGTAGTGTTCTAATGTAATTTACACCATAGTAGTCCTAGCTAATCCCTTCCATCCCTTGTAATGTTATTCTTATGCATTTCACTTACCCATATGCTATAATAAACCAATTTATTGCTATTATTACTTGAAAAGTTATCTTTTCTATCAGTTAAGAATAAGAAAAATAGAAGATTCTATTTTACCTTCACTTATTCCTTTTCTGACTCTCTTCCTTTCTTTAGATAGATCCAAGTTTCTGGCTTATATTATTTCCTTCTAGCTGGAGAACTTCTTTCAATATTTCTTACAGTGCAGAACTGTTGTTGAGTTTCCTCAGTTTTTGTTTGACTAAGAAAGTCCTTGTTTCTCCTGCACCATTGAAGGATAATTTTGTTGGACATAGAATTCTTGGTTGAAGTCTTCTTTTTCCTTTTCCTTTCCTTTCTTTTCTTGTAACACTTTAAGTATTTCACTCCACTCTCTCTTGCTTGCATGGTTTCAGACAAAAAGTGTGCAGGATTTCTTATCTTTGTTCCTCTGTAGGTGAGATGTTTTCTCCCCCACACAGAGTTCTTTCAAGATTTTCTCTTTGTCTTTGGCAGTTTGGATGCAATATACCAGGTTTGGATTTTAGGTATTTATACAGTTCGGTAATCTCTGAGCTTCCTGAATTTGTGGTTTGAGGTCTATTGTTAAGTTTGGAAAATTCTTGGCGATTATTACTTTAAATATTTCTTCTGCTCACTTCTCTCTTTCTCTTTTTCTTCTGATATTCCAATTACATGCATGTTTACAACTTTTGATATTGTTCCACATTTCTTGTATGTTCTGTTCTTTTTTGTTTATTCCTTTTTCTCCTTGCATTCTAAAATTTCTAATTAAATATCAGTATTTTATGGGTCTGTGGATCTGGGCTGTGACCTTCACAAATATTTCTCCAGGGGTAGAGCCTCCCCTCGCTCCCCCCACCTGCTGTCCTCTTCTCCCTTCCCTGATTATAGTGTTCCTAATCTATGTCCTTGAAGCCCTGACCCCTGTTGACTGTGTTTATTTTTTCCCTTAGGTGACACAGGAGAACTAAAGGGTTCTGGGGTGGGAGCAATGCCCTTTCTATTTCTGGGATAAAACAGTGGAAAAATCTTCCGCCTGTAGATGAAGGCTCTGGGCATATTTCACAATGGTTACTCTTCCCCTTCCATCATGGAAGCTTTTTCAGATCTTCACCATGAGAACCTAATAGGTTTCCTAGAGGTAAAGCCCACAAAATTTGGAGGGGCCCTAAGATTATGGCTGTCAGGAATTTCTCACTCTCATGCTACTCCACACACAGCCTCCAGCAATTCATCAGAATTACCAAGTAAGTGTTCTTACCAGTTTACAGCTCCAGCAACTTCTACTCCTGGTTAGTAAGTAGATCTTGGCTGTGACTCTTTAGATTCACCTGTCCCTCCAGATTTCAAGGTGGCAGTTTGCACTGCAACCTCAGGTTTTTGATGATTGTTGATTTTCAGTTTGTCTAGGTTTTTCTTGTTGTAAGGATGGAAGTAACAACTTCCACAGTCTTTACATGTTAGAGCTGATGTATGTATATCCATTTATATGTATATATTCATATGTATGCATATTATATTACAGAATAGTCAATGAATCTCAGAGACCCAGATAAAAGACCTTCATTAAAGACCCTGCACTAAAGTCACAGAGCTACAGAAAGGCAGTGTTTGGCCTAAAACTTCAAATTTTCTTATCCAAATTCAAGATGTTTTCTGCTATAACATACTTCATTTCTTCCCAGATCACTGTCTTTCTTTACTGTAAGGCGGTTCACTGAGCACAAAATCAACAGCTTCTAGTCTTTTATTCTTCTGCAGCTTGTAAATGTGAATACATATGTATATGTGTACATATATACACATGTATATATATAGCACGCCTAATTTTCAACCACAAAAATTAATGTATTCAAGATTGCCTCAAAGACACTTTTACAGTGCCTTAATAAATAGCTCCTTATCTCCCTATACCACTTCTAAGTCATTTAGGAGGATCACTTGAATATTTACAAACACTCCGAATAAATCATTTCTTCTAGTGGCTCTGCTCTTGAGTGTAACTTTCTCAATAGGTGTTCATCCCTAGCAAAGTTACATAGAATAGAGGTAGATTAAAGCACTCAGATGGAAAGGAATTTTTTATTTCTTTCTAATCTCTCTATAAAGTGAATGAATCTCATGAATACATTCTAGTTCTGAACAAAAGGACAATACCTACGCAGACAATTTAATACTACATCAAATAATTTTGAGAAAAATTACCAGTTGTTGTTTATGCTTTCATATACAAAGATACCGAGGCCCCTTCATATGTTATTGTGATTTCTATAACAGTAACCCACATCTCTCCTGTTTCCGAGAAGTGATTACTTTAGTTACATAAACTGCAGTACAAGAAATCTTAGAGTTGAGCTGAGTATTAATGCAAAATATAGCCATAACAATCATAGGAAGAACAATTCTTAAAAATTAGCTTCTTACTTTAAACTCAGTGTTACAAAACCCTCAAAAAATAAATGGTTAGATTTTGTTTTAGAGAGAAGAAGAAGCCACAACTTATTTGAACATTCTTTTGCCAATTGTAAAGGTTCCGGTTTACTAGATGGAAAGTTCCTCTGGGGAAAAAAAGAGAAGAATTATTGTTATGGATTTTATACCAAGAACTGATCCAGATACTCTTGATATCTCTATTATCTCTTTATGTGATAAGCATTATTCCTGTTAACTCCAGTTTATAGTTATATCAGCTGAGGTTTAGAGAATTTAAGAAATAGTGGCATAGGTAGAGACAAGTTTAAAATCCAGGCCTCCCTGATTCCCAAGGCCATACTCTACTCATTTTATTTTCCCCTTGTGACTAATACAGAATACGTGAAATTATCAGGCATTTATTGGGTATACACAAATCCTGCCACGTAAACTAGGCCCTAAGGATAAGGAATAATATGGAACACAACCTCTGCCCTATGATACATATATGAAGTTCCTGATTAAAATTATTTATGTGAAATACACTTTCTATTAAAATGGTTTTGGTCTGGTCACAATATGACTGTGATCCCGGAGGGAAAAGAAACACCTAATGTGAGCTCCATCATCTCCCTGCCCTTATGTCCAGAAACACTTTCCAGATGGCATTCAAAGAAGGGAGTCCAAATAGAGCACAACGGTCTTGCTGAATTAATAGAAAAGTCGTTCTGGGTGACTACGGTGTTTATAATTTGCAGACCTGGGTGCTGGGGTAAAGAGAGCTAGTCTGAGAAGGAGCTCTAAAAACCTGTCCAGAGTGCCCTTGAATCTTTTGGTGAATACACAGGATGGATCTCCACAAAGCCAGACAAAGAACAGCTACTGGGAAAGAACATTTGATGGTGAACTGTAAGCTAAAAATCTCCTGGAGCTCACATATGGCTGAGAGATATTTGAGTCCAGATCAGCCAGAGTGGAGAGACAATGTTGAACACACTGTCATGCAAAAAGGTCATCTGTAAAATATGGATAATAATACCTAATTTGTGGTGTTATTTTGAAGAATGGAGATAACACATGCAAGACACATAGCCAAATTGCCTGGTTTGTATTGTTTACTCAAAACAGTATCACTTTTTCTTCTAGAATCTAAGAAGTGCCTTTACCTTCTTCTCTAAATGTGCTGTACAAGTGGGAACTGTAATATTGCTACAGATTTCTGCCCAGCCACTGACCACTGTTGTCCAATGTGTGGACCTGACTCAATAATATGCTTTCATTTAAAGAAAAATAAAAAACTGAGATCAGAGAAAGTCTCACTTCTGTTCTGCAGTGGCATATGGAATTGTGGTGTTATCCATGGCTATACTTCCTGCCATATGTGATAAGCTGGCTGTAGGAGGAGAGACTGAAGAGAGAGAAAGGCAAGCGTGAGAAACAGGAGAATACAGTCAAAAATTTGATTCAGTGAGCTGTGTCCTTGCCCTCTCCATGGTTTGTTTTTAAACCAATATATCCACCCTCCCCATTTTGGCTTAAGTTAGTGTAAACTGGATTTCAGTACTTTAAAACCAAAGATCTGTATTGAATATAATCATTTATATAAATTGTGACTGAAAAAATGGGAGTTTAAGTTATATAGTATCATTAAACTTGCAAAATTTTTTATAATTTTGAAATGCAAAACAAGTAACATCAGGCTGGGAGATCTACCATTACTCTGCCTGATTTTTCCACACAGCCACTCTACTAATCCAGTTCAGTGGCATTTTTTTTTTTTAATTTATTTTATTTATTTATCCCCCCCTT
>JAQZBX010008483.1:0-47985 GCA_029593785.1 Cabassous unicinctus | reverse complement strand
GTATTTCTTAGATTTGAAAATTGAAGAAACCAGTGTTTTGGCATAGAAATAGGTAAAAGCTGTGTTTTTACATTGATAATGAGTGAAAGCAAGTGCATAGCAGACAAACAAACAAGTTTCTTACTTTACTTTCAAAGCTGAATTAACTGCTGCATTAACAGCCTGTTAGGGGAAACCAGTGTTTTGAAGATGAATTTAAGTGTAAACACAGGCATAGCTGAAAATAAAAGACAAAATGTTTTTAGATTTGTAAAGTGAAGAATTCACTGCATTGGCTTAGACTTAGGCAAAAGTTCTATGCTGACACGTGAGTGAAAGCAAGGGCATAGCAGTCAAACAAACAGGAATCTTACATACCTTTCAAACTTGAAGTAACTACTGTATTCACAGAGAGTTTGGTGAAACCAGTGTCTAGAACTTCTTTGAAAATGAATACACATGCAAATCATCCAATGAAAGAAGGTTTTTTCTGGTTTTCTAAACCAAAGAACTCAATGCATTCATCTAACATTAGGGACAAGTAGTGTTTTTAAGTTGAATGTAATTGAAAACCCATGCATAGCATTGCAAGAAACAAGAATCTTACTTAGATTTCAAAAGTGAGGAACTGGCAGCTTCAATATAGTAAAAGCAGTGTTTTGACATTCATTGTAATTGAAAAGAAGTGCATAGCTGGCGATTTAATGAGTATATTGCTTAGTTTTGAAAACTGAAGATACCAGTGTTTTGGCATAGTATTAGGTTAAAGCAGTGATTTTACATTGATAATGAGTGAAAGCAAGCACATAGTAGCCAAAAACAATTATCTTTCTTAACTTTCAAAGCAGAATTAACTGCTGCATTCACAACCTGTTATGGGAAACCAGTGTTTTGAAGATTAATTCAATTGAAAACACAGGCAGAGCACCAAATAAAAGACAAATCTTATTTAGTTTTGTAAAGGGAAGAAACCACTGCATTGGGTAAGCCTTAGGCAAAAGCTGTGTGTTGACATGTGAGTTAAAGCAACGGCATAGCAGCCAATCAAACAAGAATCTTACTTACCTTTCCAACTTGCAGTGACTACTGCATTCATAGAGAGTTAGGTGTAACCAGTGTCTTGAAGTTTTTTTTAAATGAATACGCACGCAAATAAGTCGATGAAACAAGTTTATTTTTTGATTTTCTAAAGCAAAGAATCCAATGCATTCAGTCAACGTTAGGGAAAAGCAGTGTTTTCAAGTTGATTGTAATTGAAAATACATGTATTGCATTGTAAGAAACAAGAATCTTAATTAGATTTCCAAATTGTCGACCCAGCAGCTTTAGCAAAGTAAAAGCAGTGTTTTGACATTCATTGTAAGTTAAAACAAGTGCATAGCTGTAAATGTAATGAGTATATTGCTTTGTTTTGAATACTGAAGAAACCAGTATTTTCGCATAGTGTTAGGTAAAAGCAGTGTTTCTATATTGATAATGAGGGAAAGCAAGTGCAAAGCAGCCAAACAAAAAATACCTTACTTAACTTTCAAATTTGAATTAACTGCTGCATTCACAGCCTATTATGGGGAACAAGTGTTTTGAAGATGAATTTAATTGAAAACACAGGCATAGCACCAAATAAAACACAAACATTATTTAGTTTTGTAAAGTGAAGAAACCACTTCATTGGCTTAGCCTTAGGAAAAAGCTGTGTGTTGACCTGTGAGTGAAAGCAAGGGCATAGCAGCCAAACAAACAAGAATGTTACTTACTTTTCAAACTTGAAGTAACTACTGCATTCAAACAGAGTTAGGTGACCCCTGGGTCTTGAAGTTCTTTGGAAATGAATACACATGCAAATCAGCCAATGAAAAAAGTTTCTTTTCTGGTTTCCTAAAGCAAAGAACTCAATGTATTCAGCCAACATCAGGGAAAAGCAGTGCTTTCAAGTTGATTGTAATTGAAAAAAATGTATAGCATTGTAAGAAACAAGAATCTTACTTAGATTTCCAAAGTGAGGATCTGACATCTTTGGCATAGTAAAAGCATGGTTTTGATTTTCATTGTAAGTGAAAACAATTGCATATCTGCCAATGTAATGAGTATATTGCTTAGATTTGAAAACTGAAGAAACCAGTGTTTTTGCATAGTTTTAGGTAAAATAAGTGTTTCTACATTGATAATGAGTGAATGCAAGCGCATAGCAGCCAAAAAAACAAGTATTTTATCTAACATTCAAACCTGAATTAAGTGCTGCATTCACAGCCTGTTATGGGATAAAAGTATTTGGAAGATGAATTTAAGTGAAAACACAGGCATACCAGCTAATAAAAGACAAATCTTATTTAGTTTTTTAAAGTGAAGAAACCACTGCATTGGCTTAAACATAGGTAAAAGCTGTTAGTCGCCATGTGAGTGAAAGAAAGGGCATAGCAGCCAAACAAAAAACAATCTTAATTTCCTTTCCAAATTGAAGTAACTGCAGCATCACAGAGAGTTTGGTGAAACCTGTGTCTTGAAGTTGTTTGTATATGAATACACATGCAAATCAGACAATGAAACAAGTTTCTTTTTTAGTTTTCTAAAGCAAAGAACTCAAAGTATTCAGTCAACGTTAGGGAGAAACAGTGTTTTCACGTTGACTGTAATTGCAAACACATGTTTAGCATTGAAAGAACCAAGAATCTTACTTAGATTTTGAAAGTGAGGAGCCGGCAGCTTTGGCATAGTAAAAGCAGTTTTTGATATTCATTGTAAATGAAAACAATTGCAAAGCTGTCAATGTAATGAGTATATTTCTTAGTTTTGAAAACTGAAGAAACCAGTGTTTTGGCATAGTAATAGGTAAAAGCACTGTTTTTATATTGATAATGAGTGAAAGCAAGCGCATAGAACCCATCAAACAAGTTTCTTACTTATATTTCGAGGCTGAATTTACTGCTGCCTTCACAGCCTGTTATTGGAAGCCAGTGTTTTGAAGAAGAATTTAAGTGAAAATACAAGCATAGCAGGAAATAAAAGACAAATCTTATATAGTTTTGTAAGGTGAAGAAGCCACTGAATTGGCCTAGGCTTAGGCAAAATCTGTGTGTTAACATGTGAGTGAAATCAAGGGCATAGCTGCCAAAGAAACAAGTATCCTACTTATCTTTCAAACTTGAAGTAACAACTGTATTCAATGAGAGTTAAGGGAAACCAGTGTCTTGAAGTTGATTGTAATTGAATACACATGAAAATCAGCCAATGAAACAATTTTCTTTTTTGTTTCTCTAAAGCAAAAACTCAATGCATTCAGCCAACAGTGGGGAAAAGCAGTGTTTTCAAGTAGATTGCAATTGAAACCACATGTAGAGCATTGTAAGAAACAAGAATCCTATGATTTCCAAAGTGCAGAACCAACAGGTTTTGAATAGTGAAAACAGTGTTTTGACATTCATTGTAAGTGAAAACAAGTGCATAGCTGCCAATGTAATGAGTATATTGCTTAGTTTGAAAACTGAAGAAACCAATGTTTGGGCATAGTATTAGGTAAAAGAATTGTTTTCGATTGATAATGAGTTAAAGCAAGCACATAGCAGCCAACCAAACAAGTATGTTACTTAACTGTCAAAGTTGTATTAACTGTTGCTTTCACAGACTGTTACGGGAAGCCAGTGTTTTGAAGATGAATTTAAATGACAACACAGGCATTGCAGCAAATAAAAGACAAATCTTATTTAGTTTGGTAAAGTGAAGAAACCACAGCATTGGTTTAATCTAAGGCAAAATCTGTGTGTTGACATGTGAGTGAAAGCAAGGGAATAGCATCCAAAGAAATAAGAATCAAACTTAACTTTTAAGTTTGAAGTAACTGCTGCATTCACAGAGAGATAGGTGAAAACAGCGTCTAGAAGCTGTTTGTAAATTAATACACATGAAAATCAGCCAATGAAACAATATTTTTATGGTTTTCATAAGCAAAGACTTCAATGCAGTCAGACACCATTAGGGAAAAGCTGTGCTTTCAAGTTGATTGTAGTTGAAAACACATGTATAGCATTGTAAGAAACAAGAAAACTACTTAGATTTACAAAGTGAGGTACTGGCAGCTTTGACATAGTAAAATCATTGTTTTGACATTCATTGTAAGTGAAAACAAGTGCATAGCTGCCAATGTAATGAGCATATTGCTTAGTTTTGAAACTGAAGAAACCAGTGTTTTGGCATAGTATTAGGTAAAAGCAGTGATTTTACATTGATAATGAGTGAAAGCAAGTGCATAGCATCCAAACAAACAAGTACATTACTTAACTTTCAAAGTTGAATTAACTGCAGGATTCACAGCCTGTTACAGGAAACCAGTGTTTTGAAGATGAATTTAAATGAAAACACAGGCATAGCAGAAATTAAAAGTAAAATCTTATTTAGTTTTCTACAGTGAAGAAACCACTTCATTGGTTTAGGCTTAGGTAAAAGCTTTGTGTTTCCATGTGAGTGAAAGAAAGGGCATAACAATCAAACAAAGAAAAGTCTTACTTACCTTTCCATCTTTAAGTAACTGCAGCATTCACAAAGAGTTAGGTGAAAACAGTGTTTTGAAGTTGTTTGTAAATGTATACACATGCAAAACAGGCAATGAAACCAGTTTCTTTTTTGGTTATCTGTATCAAAAAACTCAATGCATTCAGCCAAGGTTAGCGAAAAGCAGTGTTTTCAAGCTGATACTAATTGAATACTCATGTATAGCATTGTAAGAAAGAAGAATCTTACTTAGATTTCAAAAGTGAGGAACCGGCAGCTATTGCATAGTAAAAGAATGATATACATTGTAAGTGAAAAGAAGTGCATAGATGCCAATGTAAAGCAGTGTTTTTACACAGTATTAGGTAAAAGCAGTGTTTTTACATTGATAATGAGTGAAAGCAACGGCATAGCAGCCAAACAAACAAGTATCTTACTTAACATGCAAAGTTGAATTAAGTGCTACATTCAGGGCCTGTTATGGGAAAACAGTGTTTTGAAGATGAATTTAAGTAAAAACACAGGCATACCAGTAAATTAAAGACCAAACTTATTTAATTTTGTAAAGAGAAGAAACCACTGCTTTGGCTTAGCCCTAGGCCAAAGCTGTGTGTTGATATGTGAGTGAAAGCAAGGGCATAGCAGCCAAACAAAAAAGAACCTTACTTAGCTTTCAAACCTGAAGTAACTACTGCATTCACAGAGAGTTATGTGAAACCTCGGTCTTGAAGTTTTTTGTAAATGAATACACATGCAATTCAGCTAATGAAACAAGTTTATTTTTGGTTTTCTAAAGCAAAGCACTCTATACATTCAGCCAATGTTAGGCAAAATCAGTGTTTTCACGTTGATTGTAATTGAAAACACATGTATAGCATTGTAAGAAACAAGAATTTTCCTTAGAATTCCAAAATAACACCCAGCAGCTTTGGCAAAGTAAAAGCAGTGTTTTGACATACTTTGTAAGTGAAAAAAGTGCATCGCTGCCAATGTAATGAGTATTTTTCTCAGTTTTGAAAACTGAAGAACCAATGGTTTGGCATAATATTAGATAAAAGCAGTGTTTTTACATTGATAATGAGTGAAAGCAAGTGGATAGCAGTCAAACAAACAAGTATCTTACTAAACTTTCAAAGATGAATTAAACTGCTGCATTCACAGCCTGTAAGGTTAAACCGGGGTTTTTAATATGAATTTAAATTAAAACACAGGCATAGCATCAAATAAAACACAAATCTTATTTAGTTTTGTAAAGTGAAGAACCCACAGCATTTGCTTAGCCTTTGGTAAAAGCTGTCTATTTACATGTGAATGAAAGCAAGGGCATAGCAGACAAACAAACAGGAAACTTACTTACCTTTCATACTTGAAATAGCTACTACATTCACAGAGATTTAGGTGAAACCAGTGTCTTAAAGTTGATTGTAAATGAATACACTTGCAAATCCGGCAATGAAACAAGTTACTTTTTTGGTTTTCTAAAGCAAAGAATTCAATGCATTCAGTCAAGGTTAGGGAAAAGCAGTGTTTTCAAGTTGATTGTAAATGAAAACACATGTATTGCATTGTAATAAATAAGAATCGTACAAGATTTCCAAAGTGAGGAACAGACAGCTTTGTCATAGTAAAAGCATTGTTTTGACATTCATTGTTTGTGAAAACAAGTGCATACCTGCCAATGTAATGACGATATTTCTTAGTTTTGAAAACTGAAGAAACCAATTTTTGGCATAGTATTAGTAAAAGCAGTTTTTTTTATCTTGATAATGAATGAAAGCAAGTGCATATTAGCCAAAAACAAATATCTTACATAACATTCAAATTTGAGTTACATGCTGCATTCAGAGCCTGTTAGGGGAAACCACTGATTTGAAGATGAATTTAAGTGAAAACACAGGCATAGCAGCAAATAAAAGACAAATCATATTTAGTTTTGTAAATGGAGGAAACCACTGCATTGGCTTTTCCTTAGGCAAAAGCTGTGAGTTGACATGTGAATGAAAGTAAGGGCATAGCAGTCAAACACACAAGAATCTTACTTACTTTTCAATCATGAAGTAACTACTGCATACACAGAGAGATTGGTGAAACCAGTGTCTTGAAGTTCTATGTAAATGAATACACATGCAAATCAACCAATGAAACAAGTTTCTTTTTTTGTTTTCTAAAGCAAAGCACTTAATGCATTCAGCCAGAGTTAGGGAAAAGGAGTGTTTTCAAGTTGATTGTAATAGAAAACACATGTAAAGCAATATAAAGGCAAGAATTTTACTTAGATTTCCAAAGTGAGGAACCGGTAGCTTTGGCATAGTAAAAGCAGTGTTTTGACATTCATTGTAAGTGTAACCAAGTGCATAGCTGCCAATGTAATGAGTATATTCCTTAATTTTGAAAACTGAAGAAACCAGTGTTTTGTCATAGTATTATGTAAAAGCAGTGTTTTTACATTGATAATGAGTGAAAGTAAGCACATAGCAGCCAAACAAACACGTACGTTACTTAAATTTCAAATTTGAATTAACTGCTGCATTCACAGCCTATTGCAGGAAACCAGTGATTTGAAGATGAATTTAAGTAAAAACACAGGCATAGCAACAAATAAAAGAAAAATCTTATTTAGGTTTTTAAAGTGAAGAAACCACTGCCTTGGCTTAGCCTTAGGCCAAACCTGTGTGTTGACATGTGTGTGAAAACAAAGGCATAGCAGCCAATAAAACAAGAATCTTACTTACCTTTCAAACCAGAAGTAACTACAGAATTCATAGAGAAATAGTAAAAGCCAGTGTCTTTAAGTTGTTTGTAAATGATTACACATGTAAATCGGCCAATGAAACAAGTTTCTTTTTTGGTTTTCTAAAGCAAAGAACTCAATGCATTCAGCCAACGTTAAGGAGAAGCAGGGTTTTCAAGTTGATTGTAATTGAAAACACATGTATAGCATTGTAAGAAACAAGAATCTTATTTAGATTTTGAAAATGTGTAACCGGTAGATTTAGCATAGAGATATCAGTGTTTTGATAATCATTGTAAGTGAAAACAAGTGCATAGTTGCCAATGTAATGAGTATATTGCTTAGTTTTGAAAACTGAGGAAACCAGTGTTTTGGTATAGCATTAGGTAAAAGCAGTGTTTTTACATTGATAATGAGTGAAACCAAGGGCTTAGCAGCCAAACAAACAAGTACCTTAAATAACTTTCAAAGTTGAATTCACTGCTGCATTCACAGCCGGTTATGGGAAACCAGTGTTTTAAAGATGAATTTAAGTGAAAACACCACCATAGCAGCCTATAAAAGAAAAATCTTATTTGGCTTTGTAAAAGGAAGGAACCACTGCATTGGCTTAGCCATTGGCAAAAGCTGTGTGTCGATATGTGTGTGAAAGAAAGGTCATAGCATCCAAACAAATAAGAATATTCCTTACTTTTCAAAATTGAAGAACGTATTGCATTCACCAAGCGTTAGGTGAAACAAGTGTCTTGAAGATCTTTGTAAATGTATACACATGCAAACAGCCAATGAAACAAGTTTATTTCTTGGTTTCTACAGCAAAGAACTCAATGCATTCAGCCAAACTTAGGGAAAGGCAGTGTTTTCAAGTTGATTGTAATTGTAAACACATGTGTAGCTTTGTAAGAAACAGGAATCATAATTAGATTTCCAAAGTGAGGAACCGGCAGATTAGGTGTAGTGAAAACAGTGTTTGGACATTTATTTTAAGTGAAAACGAATGCATAGGTCCCAATCTAATGAGCATATTCCTTAGTTTTGAAAACTGAAGAAACCAGTATTTTGGCATAATATTAAGAAACAGCAGTGTTTTTACATTGATAGTGAGTGAAAAGAAGCACAGAGCAGCCAAACAAACAAGTATCTTACTTAAATATCTAAGTTGAACTAACTGCTGCATTCACAGCCTGTTACGGGAAACCAGAGTTTTGAAGATGAATTTAAGTGAAAACACAGGCATAGCAACAAATAAAAGAAAAATATTATCTAGTTTTTTAAAGTGAAGGAACCACTGCATTGGCTTAGCCTTAGGCCAAAGCTGTGTGTTGACATGTGAGTGAAAGCAAGGGCTTAGCAGAAAAACAAACAGGAATCTTGCTTACCTTTCAAACTTGAAGTAACTACTGCATTCACACAGAGATAGGTGAAACCAGTTTCTTGAAATTTTTTGAAAATGAATACACATGCAAATCAGCCAATTAAGCAAGATTCTTTTTTTATTTTCTAAAGCAAAAAACTCAATGAATTCAGACAAGGTTAGGGAAAGCAGTGTTTTCAAGTTGATTGCACTTGAAAACACATGTATAGCATTCTAAGAAACAAGAAACATACTTAGATTTCAAAAGTGAGGAACCAGCAGCTTTGGCATAGAAAAGGCAGTGTTTTGATATTCATTGTAAGTGAGAATAGGTGCAAAGCTGCCCATGATTGAGTATGTTGCTTCATTTTGAAAACTGAAGAAACCAGTGTTTTGGCACAGTATTAGGTAAAAGCAATGTTTCTACGTTGATAATGAGTGAAAGCAATCACATAGCAGCCCAACAAACAAGTATCTTACTTAACTTTCAAATTTGAATTAACTGGTGCATTCTCAGCCTGTTATGGGAAACCAGGGTTTTGAAGATTAATTTAAGTGAAAACACAGGCATAGCAGCAAATAAAGACAAATCATATTTAGTTTTGTAAAGTGAAGAAATCGCTGCATTGGCTTAGCTTTAGGCAAAAGCTGTGTATTGACATCTGAGTGAAAGAGGGGCATAGCAGCCAAACAAACAAAAATCTTCCTTACCTTTCAAAATTGAAGTAACTACTGCTTTCACAGAGAGATAGGTAAAACCAGTGTCTTGAAGATGTTTGGAAATGAATACACAGGCAAATCAGCCAATGAAACTAGTTTCCTTTTTGTTTTCTAAATCACAAAAATCAATGCATTCAGCCAACATTAGGGAAAAGCAGTATTTTCAAGATGAATGTAATTGAAAACACATTTATAGCATTGTAAAATCAAGAATCTTAGATTTCAAAAGTGAGGAACGGGCAGCTTTGGCATAGTATTAGCAGTGTTTTTACATTTATTGTAAGTGAAAACAAGTGCATAGCTGCCAATGTAATAAGCATATTGCTTAGGTTTGAAAACTGAAGAAACCAGTGTTTGGGCATATTATGAGGTAAAAGAAGTGTTTTTATATTGATAATGAGTGAAATCAAGGGCATAGCAGCCAAACAAACAAAATTTTCTTACCCTTCAAACTTGAAGTAACTACTACATTTAAAGAGAGTTGGGTGAAACCAGTGTCTTAAAGTTGTTTGAAAATCAATACACATGCAAATCAGCCATTGAAACAGGTTTATTTTTGCTTTTCTAAAGCAAAGGCTCAATGCATTCAGTCAAATTTAGGGAAAAGCAGAGTTTTCAAGTTGACTGTAATTGAAAACACATGTATAGCATTGTAAGAAACAAGAAACTTACTTAGATTTCCACAGTGAAGAACCAGGAGCTTAGGCATAACAAAAGCAGTGTTTTGGCATTCACTGTAAGTGAAAAAAATACATAGGTGTCAATGTAACGAGTATGTTGCCTATTTTTGAAAACGGTAGAAGCCAGTGTTTTGGCATTGCATTAGGTAAAAGCAGTGTTTTTACATTGATAACGAGTGAAAGCAAGCGCATAGCAGCCAAACAAAAGTATCTTACTTAACTTTGAAAATTGAGTTATCTGCTGCATTCAGATCCTGTTTCAGGAAATCAGAATTTTGAAGATAAATTTAAGAGAAACTACAGGCATAGCAGCAAATAAAAGACAAATCTTATTTAGATTTCTATAGTGAAGAAATCACTGCAGTGCCTTAAATTTATGCAAAACCTGTGTGTTGACATGTGAGTGAATGCAAGAACACAGCAGGAAAAGAAACAATATTCTTACTTACCTTTCAAACTCGAAGTAACTGCTGTATTCATAGAGAGTTAGGTGAAAGCAGTCTCTTGAAGTTGATTGTAGATGAATACACATGTAAATCAGCCAATGAAACAAGTTTCTTTTTGGTTTTCTAAAGCAAAGAACTCAATGCATTCAGCCAACATTAGGGAAAAGCAGTGTTTTCAAGTTGATTGTAATTGAAACCACATGTATAGCATTGAAAGAAACAAGAATCTTACTTAGATTATTAATGTGAGGAACCGGCAGCTTTGGCATTGTAAAATCATTGTTTTGCCATTCATTGTAAGTGAAAACAAGTGCATAGCTCCCACAGTAATGAGTATACTTTTTAGTTTTAAAAAATGAAGAAACCAGTGTTTTGGCATAGTATTAGGTAAAAGCAGTGTTTTTATATTGATAATGAGTGAAAGCAAGTGCATTGCAACCAAAAGAAAAAGTATCTTACCTAACATTCAAAATTGAATTAACTGCTGCATTCACAGCCTGTTATGGGTAACCAGTATTTTGAAGATGAATTTCAGTGAAAACACAAGCATAGCACCAAAGAAAAGACATATTTTATATAGATTAATAAAGTAGAGAAATCACTGCATTGGCTTAGCCTTAGGGTAAAGCTGAGCGTTGACATGTGTGTGAAAGCAAGGGCATAACTGCCAAACAAACAAGAAACTTACTTGCCTTTCAAACTTGAAGAAACTACCGCTTTCACAGAAAGATAGATGAAAACAGTGTCTTTAAGTTGTTTGTAAGTGAATACTCATGAAAATCAGCCAATAAAACAAGTTTCTTTTCTGATTTTCTAAAGCAAAGAACTCAACGCCTTCAGCCGTTAGAGAAAAACAGTGTTTTCAGGTCGATTGTAATTGAAATACATGTATAGCATTGTAAGAAACAAGAACTTTACTTAGAATTCCAAAGTGTGGAATCAGGAGATTTGGCATAGTGAAAGCGGTGTTTTGACATTCTTTGGAAGTGAAAAGTATTGCATAACTACCAAATTAATGAGTATAATGCTTAGTTTTGAAAACCGAAGAAACCAGTGTTTTGGCACAGTATTAGGTAAAAGCAGTGTTTTTATATTGATAATGAGTGAAAGCAAGTGCATAGCAGCCAGACAAACAAGTATCTTACTTAACTATCAAAGTTGAATTACCTGCTGCATTCACAGCCTGTTACGGTAGACCAGTGTTTTGAAGATGAATTTAAATGTAAACACAGGCATAGCAGCAAATAAAACAAAAACATTGTTTAGTTTTTTAAAGTGAAGAAACCTCTGCATTGGCTTAGCCTTAAGCAAATCTGTGTGTCAACATGTGAGTGAAGGAAAGGGCATAACAGCCAAACAAACAAGAAACTTACTTACCTTTCAAACTTGAATTAACTACTGCATTCACAGAAAGTTAGGAGAAACCAGTGGCTTGAAGTTGTTTCTAAATTAATACACAGACAAATCAGCCAATGTAACAAGATATTTTTTTTTCTAAAGCAAAGAATCAATGCATTCAGCCAACGTTAGGGGAAAAAAAGTGTTTTCTAGTTGACTGGAATTTAAAACACATGTATAGCATTGTAAGATACAAGAAACTTACTTAGATTTCCAAAGTGAGGACCCGGCAGCTATGGCATAGTAAAAGCAGTGTTTTGACTTTCATTGTAAGTGAAAACAAGTGCATAACTGCCAATATAATGATTATATTGCTTAGTTGTAAAAACTGAGGAAACCAGTGTTTTGGCATAGTATTAGGAAAAAGCAGTTTTTACATTGATAATGAGTGAAAGCAAAGGCATACCACCCAAAGAAACAAGTATCTTACTAAACTTTCAAATTTCAATTATCTGTTGCATTCACAGGTGATTCTGGGAAACCAGTGTTTTGAAGATGAATTTAAGTGAAAACACAGGCACAGCAGCAAATAAAGGACAAAACTTATTTACTTTTGTAAAGTGAAGAAACCACTGCCTTGCCTTAGCCATAGGCAAATCCTGTGTGTTGATATGTGAGTGAAAGAAAGGGCATAGCAGCCAAACAAACAAGAATCTTCCTTATCTTTCAAACTTGAAGTAACTACTGCATTCACAGAGAGATATGTGAAACCAGTGTTTTAAAGTTGATTGTAAATGAATACACATGAAAATCAGCCAATTAAACAAGTTTCTTTTTTGGTTTTCTAAAGCAAATATCTCAATGCATTTGTCAACTTCAGGGAAAAGCAGTGATTTCAAGTTGATTGTAACTGTAAACTCATGTATAGCATTGTAAGAGACAAGTGGCTTACCTAGATTTCAAAAGTGAGTAACTGGCAGATTTGGCATAATAAAAGCAGTGTTTTGACATTCATTCTGAGTGAAAACAATTGCATAGCTGCCAAGATAATGTGTATAGTGCTTAGTTTTGAAAATAGAAGAAACTTGTGTTTTTGCATAGTATTATGTAAAAGCAGTGTTTTTACATTGATGAGTGAAAGCCAGTTCATAACAGCCAATGAAACAAGTGTAATACTTAACTTTCAAAGTTGAATTAACTGCGGATTTCCCATCCAGTTACGGGAAACCAGTGTTTTGAAGATGAATTTAAGTAAAAACACAGTTGAAGGGGTAAATAAAAGCCAAATCTTATTTAGTTTTGTAAAGTGAAGAAATCACTGCATTGGCTTAGGCTTTGGCAAAAGCTGTGTGTTATGTAAGTGAAGCAAGGGCATAGCAGCCAAACAAACAAGAATATTACTTATCTTTCAAACTTGAATTAAGTACTGCATTCACAGGGAGATAGGTGAAACCATTGTGTTAAAGTTTTTTTGTAAATGATTACACATAAAATCCGCCAATGAAAAAATACTTTTTTGGTTTTCTAAAGCAAAGACCTCAATGCATTCACCCTACATTAGGGAATCAGCAGTATTTTCAAGATGATTGTAATTGAAAACACATCTATAGCATTGTAAGAAACAAGAATCTCACTTAGCTTTTGAAAGTGAACAACTGGCAGCTTTGGCATGGTAAAACCAGGGTTTTACCATTCATTGTAAGAGAAAACATGTGCATAGCTTCCAATGCAATGAGTATATTGCCTAGTATTGAAAACTGAAGACTCCAGTGCTTTGGCATAGTATTAGGGAAAAACAGTGTTTTACATTGATAATGAGTGAAAGCAAGGGCATAGCAGTCAAACAAACCAGAATCTCACTTACTTTCAAACATGAAATAACCACTGATTTCACAGAATGTTAGGTGAAACCAGTGTCTTGAAGGTGTTTGTAAATGAATACACATGCAAATCAGCCAAGAAAGAAGTTTCTTTTTGGGATTCTAAAGCAAAGAACTCAATGCATTTACCCTACGTTAGGGAAAAGCGGTGTTTTCAAGTTGATTGTAATTGAAAACACATGTATAGCATTGTAAGAAACAAGAATTTTACTTAGATTTCGAAAGTGAGGAACCGGCAGCTTTGGCATATTAAAACCAATGTTTGGCCATTAATTGTAAGTGAAAACAAGTGCATAGCTGCCAATGTAATGAGGATGTTGCTTAGTTTTGACAACTGAAGAAACCAGTGTTTTGACATAGTATAAAGGAAAAGCAGTGTGTTTACATTGATAGTGAGTGAATGCAAGCGCATAGCAGCCAAACAAAGAAGTATCTTAATAAACTTTCAAAGTTGAATTAACTGCATCATTCACAGACTCTTAAGGGTAACCAGTGTTTTGAAGATGAATTTAAGGGAAAACACAGGCATAGCAGCAAATAAAAAACAAATCTTATTTATATTTGTAAAGTGAAGAAATCATTGCATTGGCTTAGCCTTAAGCAAAATCTGTGTGTTGACATGTGAGTGAAACCAAGTGCAAAGAAGCCTAAGAAAGTGGAATCTTACTTACCTTTAAAACTTGAAGTAACTACTGCATTCACAGAGAGTTAGGTGAAACCAGTGTCTTGAAGTTTTTGTAAATGAATACACAGGCAAATCAGCCAATGAAACAAGTTTGTTTTTTGGTTTTCTAAAGCAAAGAACTCAATGCATTCAGCCAACATTATGGAAAACCAGTGTTTTCAAATTTATTCTAATTGAAAACACATGTATAGCATTGTAAGAAACAACAATCTTACTTAGATTTCCAAAGTGAGGAATGGGCAGTTTTGGCATAGTAAAAGCAGTGCTTTGCCATTCATTGTAAGTGAAAACAAGTGCATAGCTCACTGTGTAATGAATATATAGCTTTATTTTGGAAACTGAAGAAACCAGTGTTTTGGCATAATATTACTTTAAGCAGTGTTTTCACATTGAAATGAGTGAAACAAAATGCATAGCAGCCAAACAAACAATTATCTTACTTAACATTTGAAGTTGAATTAACTGCTGCAACACAGCCGGTTACTGGAAACATATGTTGTGAAGATGACTTTAAGTGAAAACACAGGCATAGCAGCAAATAAAGGACAAATATTATTTAGATTTGTAAAGTGGAGAAACCATTGCATTGGCTTAGCCTTAGGCAAAAGCTCTGTGTACACATGTGAGTGAAGGCAGGGGCATAGCAGCCAAATTAACAATAATCTTCCTTACGATTCCAACTTGAAGTAACTTCTAAATTCACAGAGAGTTAGGTGAAACCAGTGATTGAAGTTGATTGTAAATGAATAGACATGCAAATCAGCCAGTGAAACAATTTTCATTTTTCATTTTCTATAGCAAAGAACTCAATGCATTCAGCCAATATTAGGGGAAAGCAGTACTTTCAAATTGATTGTACTTGTAAACAAATGTATAACATTGTAAGAAACAAGAATCTTATTTAGATTTCCAAAGAGAGGAACCGGCAGCTTTAGCATACTAAAAGCAGTGTTTTGACATTCATTGTAAGTGTATACAAGTACATAGCTGGCAATGTAATGAGTATATTGCTTAGATTTTAAAACTGAAGATACTAGTTTTTGGCATAATATTCAGTAAAAGCACTGTTTTTCCATTGATAAAGAGTGAAAGCAAGTGCATAGCAGCCAAACAAACAAGTATCTTACTTAACTTTAAAAGTTGAATTAACTGCTGCATTCACAGCCTGTTAAGGGAAACCAGTGTTTTGAAAATGAATTCAAGTGAAAACACAAGCATAGCAGCAAATAAAAACAAATCTTACTTAATTGTGTAAAGTGAAAAATGACTGCTTTGGCTTGCCTTAGGCAATAGCTGTGTGTTGACATGTGAGTGGAAGCAACGGCATAGCAGCCAAACAAACAAGAATCTTCTTTACATTTCAAATTTGAGGTAACTACTACATTCACAGAGATGTAGGTGAATCCAGTGTCTTGAAGTTGATTGTAAATGAATGCACATGCAAATATGCCAATGAAACAATTTTTTTTTTGTTATCTAAAGTAAAGAATTCAATGCATTCAGCCAAAATTAGGGAAAAGCAGTTCATTCAAGTTGACTGTAATCAAAAACACATGCATAGCATTGTAGCAAACAAGAATCTTACTTAGATTTCAAAAGAGAGTAACCGGCAGGTTTGGCATAGTAAAATCTGTGTTTTGACATTCATTGTAAGTGAAAACAAGTCCATAGCTGTGAATGTATTGAGTATAATGCTTTGTTTTGAAAACTGAAGAAACCAGTGTTTTGGCATAGTATTAAGTAAAAGCAGGGTTTTTACTTTGATAGTGAGGGAAAGCAAGCAGATAGTTGCGAAACAAACATGTATCTTACTTATCTTTCAAAGTTGAATTAACTGCTGCATTCACAGCCTTTTAGGGGAAACCAGAGATTTGAAGATGAATTGAAGTGAAAATACAGTCATAGCAACAAATATAAGACAAATCTGATTTAGATTGTCAAGTGAAGAAATCATTGCATTGACTTAGCCTTAGGCCAAAGCTTTGTGTTGACATGTGATTGAAATCAAGGGCATAGCAACCAAACAAACAAGAATCTTACTTACCTGTCAAACTTGAAGTAACTACTGCATTCTCAGAAAGTTAGGTGAAACCAGTGTCTTGAAATAGTTTGTAAATGAATACACAGGCAAACCAGCCAATGAAAAAGTTTCCTTTTTGGTTTTCTAAAGCAAAGAACTCAATGCATTCAGCCAACATCAGGGAAAAACAGGGATTTCAAGTTAATTGGAATTGAAAACACATGTATATCACTGTAAGAAACAAGAATCTAACTTAGATTTACAAAGTGAGGATTCAGCAGCTTGGATATAGTAAAACCACTGTCTTGCCATTCATTGTAGGTGAAAACAAATGCATAGATGCCAATGTAATGAGAATATTGCTTCGTTTTGAAAACTGAAGAAACCAGAGTTTTGGCATAGCATTAGGTAAAAGCAGTGTTTTTACAATGATAATGAGTGAAAGCAAGTGTGTTGCAGCCAAACAAACAAGTATCTTACTTACCTTTCAAAGATGAATTAACTGCTGTATTCACAGACTGTTACCGGAAACCATTACTTTGAAGATGAATTTAAGTGAAAACACAGGCCTAGCAGCAAATAAAAGAAAATTCTTATTTAGTTTTGTAAAGTGAAGAAACCACTGCATTGGCTTAGCCTTAGGTAAATGCTCTGTGTTGACATGTGAATGATAGAAATGGCAGAGTAGTCAAACAGGAATCTTAATTACCTTTCAAACTTGAAGTAACTACTGCATTCACAGAGAGATAGGTGAAACCTGTGTCTTGAAGTGGATTGTAAATGAATACACATGCAAAACAGCCAATGAAACAATATTTTTTGGATTTCTAAAGCAAATAACTCAATGCATTCAGCCAACGCTAGAGAAAAGCAGTGTTTTCCAGTTGATTGTAATTGAAAACACATGTATAGCAATGTAACAAAGAAGAATCTAATTTAGATATCCAAAGTGAGGAACCGGAAGATTTGTCATAGTGAAAGTGTTGTTTTGGTATTCATTGGAAGTGAAAACAAGTGCATAGCTGCCAATGTAATGAGTATATTTTTTAGTTTTGCAAGCTGAAGAAACCAATGTTTTGGCCTAGTATTAGGTAAAAGCAGTGTTTTTACATTGATAATGAGTGAAAGCAAGCACATAGCATCGAAACAAACAAGTATCTTGCTTAACTTTCAAAGTTTAATTACTGCTGCATTCACAGCCTGTTAGGTGAACCCAGTGTTTTAAACATGAATTTAAATGAAAACACAGGCATAGCATAAAATAAAACACAAATCTTATTTAGCTTTGTAAAGTGAAGAAACCACTGTATCGGCTTTGCCTTCAGCAAAAGGTTTGTGCTGACATGTGAGTGAAAGCATCGGCATAGCAGCCAAATAAACAAGAATCTTACTTACCTTTCAAACTTAAAAGAACTTCTGCATTCAAAGAGAATTAGGTGAAACCAGTGTCTTAAAGTTGATTGTAAATGGATACACATGCAAATCACCCAAAGAATCAAGTTTTTTCTTAGTTTTCTAAAGCAAAGAAGTCAATGCATTAAGGCAACGTTAGGGAAAAGCATTGTTTTCAAGTTGACTGTAATTGAACACACATGTATAGAAGTGTAAGAAACAAGAATCTTACTTAGATTTCCAACGTGAGGAACAGGTAGCTTTGGCATAGAAAAAGTAGTGTTTTGACATTCATGTATTTGAAAAATGTGCATAGCTGCCAAAGTAATGAGCATATTGCTTAGTTCTGAACACTGAAGATACCAGTGTTTTGGCATAGTATTATGTAAAAGGACTGTTTTTACATTGATAACGAGTGAAAGCAAGTGCATAGTAGCCAAACAACCAAGTATCTTACTCTACTTTCAAAGATGAATTAACTGCTGCATTCACAGCCTTTTAGGGGAAATCAGTGTTTTGAAGATGAATTTAAGTGAAAACACAGGCATAGCAGCAAATAAAAGGCAAATCTTATTTAGTTTTGTAACGTGAAGAAACCCATACATTGGCTTAACCTTAGGCAAATCCGTGAGTTGACATGTGAGTGAATGCCAGGGCATTGCAGCCAAACAATGAAGAATCTTCCTTCGTTTTCAAACTTAAAGTAACTACTGCATTTACAGAGAGATAGGTGAAACCAGTGACTTGAAATTTTTTTAAATGAATACACATGCAAATCAACCAATGAAACAAGTTTTTTTTTGTTACTAAAGCAAAGAACTCAATGCATTCTGCCAATGTTAAGGAAAGCAGTGTTTTCAAATTGATTGTAATTGAAAACACATGTACAGCACTGCAAGCAACAAGAATCTTACTTAGATTCCAAAGTGAGGAACCAGCAGCTTTGGCATAGTAAAAGCAGTGTTTACCCAAGCATTATAAGTGAAAACAAGTGCATAGCTGCCAATGTGATGAGTATATTATTTGGTTTTGAAAACTGAAGAAAGAAGTGTTTTGGCATAGAATTAGGTAAAAGCCGTGTTTTTACAATGATAATGAGTGAAACTAAGGGCATAGCAGCCGAAAAAACAAATATCGTACTTAATTATCAAAATTGAATTAACTGTTGCATTCACAGCCTGTTAGGGAAACCAGAGTTTTGAAGATGCTTGTAAGTGGAAACACAGACATAGCAGGAAATAAAAGGCAAAACTTATTTAGTTTTGTAAAGTGAAGAAACCACTGCATTGGTTTAGTCTTAGGAAAATCTGTGTGTTGACATGTGAGTGAAAGCAAGGGCATAGCAGACAAACAAACATGAATCTTATTTACCTTTCAAACTTGAAGTAACTACTGCATTCACAGAGAGTTAAGTGAAACCAGTGTCTTGAAGTTGTTTGTAAATGCAACCACATGCAAATCAACCAATTAACAAGTTTCTTTTTTGGTTTTCTGATGCAAGAATTCAATGCATTCAGCCAATGTTAGTTTAAAGTTGATTGCAATTGAAAACACATCTATAGCATTGTAAGAAACAAGAATCTTACTTAGATATCCAAAGTGAGGAACTGGCAGCTTTGACATAGTAAAATTAGTGTTATGCAATTAGTTGCACATTAAAACATGTGTATAGCTGCCAATGTAATATGTATATTGCTTCGTCTTGAAAACTGAAGAAAAAAGTGTTTTGGCATAGTGTTAGGTAAAAGCAGTGTTTTTACACTGATAATGAGTGAAAGCAAATGCATAGCAGCCAACAAACAAGTATCTTACTTACCTTAAAAAGTTGAATTAACTGCTGTATTCAAAGCCTCTTACAGTAAACCAGTGTTTTGAAGATTAATTTAAGTGAAAACACAGGCATAGCAACAAATAAATGACAAATCTTAATTAGTTATGTAAAGTGAAGAAACCACTGCTTTGGCTTAGACTTAGGGAAAATGTATGCATTGATATGTGAGTGAAAGCAAGGGCATAGCAGCCAAACAAGCAAGAATCTTACTTACCTATCAAACTTGAAGTAACTACTGCATTCACAGAAAGACAGGTGAAACCAGTGTTTTGAAGTTGTTTGTAAATGAATACACAAGGTAATCAGCCAATGAAACAAGGTTATTTTTTAATTTTCAGAAGGAAGAACTCAATGTGTTCAGCCAATGTTACGGAAAAGCAGTGTTTTCAAGTTGATTGTAATTGAAAACACATGTATAGCATTGTAAGAAACAAGAATATTACTTAAATTTCCAAAGTGAGGCACCGGCAGCTTTGGCATAGTACAAGCAGTGTTTTGACATTCATTGAAGTCAAAACAAGTGCATTGCTGCCAATGTAATGAGTATATTTCTTAGTTTTGGAAATTGAAGAAACCAGTGTTTGGGCATAGTATTAGTTAAAAGCAGTGTTTTTACATTGATAATGAGTGAAAGCAAGCGCATAGCAGCCAAACAAACAAGTGTCTTACTTAACTTTCTAAGTTGAATTAACTGCTGCAATCACAGCCTGTTATGGGAAACCAGTGTTTTGAAGATGAATTTAAGTGAAAACACAGGCATAGCCACAAATAAAATACAAATCTTATTTAGTTTTATAAAGTGAAGAAACCACTGCATTAGCTTAGCCTTAGGCAAAACCTGTGTGTTGACATGTGAGTGAAAGCAAGGGCATAGTAGCCAAACAAACAAGAATCGTACTTACCTTTCAAACTTTAAGTAGCTACTGCATTCACAGAGAGATAGGTGAAACCAGTGTCTTGATGTTGTATGTAAATGAATACACATGCAAATCAGCCAATGAAACAGATTTCTTTTTTGTTTTCTAAAGCAAAGATCTAAATGCTGGGGGAGGACCAAGATGGCATCGATCTAGTTGTGTACTCACGATCCAGATCTCCAGGGACGGCTGAATGTGGACACGGTCCTACTCGAGCATCTGTGCTGTGGGTGCACGGAGTGAGAAGTTTGGGTCATCTAGCCGGGGGCAGATCCACGGCCTGGAGTGACCGGTGGAGATTCATGAGTTCTGAGCCTGCCTGTGATGGTTAACACAGATGGCTGAGTCCCTCCCACACAGAAAATGGCTGGCTTGAGCCGCGGATCCTACATCCATGACTCCCGCTCCCTGCTGGCATGTGGGAGCATACCCTGAGCGAGGAAGGGCGCTAACAGAAGGTGGAGAGGGGTTTAACTTCTGTGGATTTGGCTGCCTGGATCCCCTCATAGCTTTAGGGTGCAGATAAGCCGGCTCAAAGCAGTGCCAGGCTGAGGAGAGAGGCAAAACTGTTGAGGAAACTTGTTTTACCCAGGTGCCCACTGATACTAAGGCTTGGCCCCAGAGGGTGTGGAAGCAGCCAATTTTATCACTCTGCACTGACAAGCATCAAAGCTTCAGCACTCCTGTGGATTAAGGAAGTGAGTAGGGCTTGATTCATTCCCACAACCCTATTTAGGGCCCCCTCGGTGAAGGTGGTGTTGTAGCAGAGGACCCCTTTGGGTCTCTTATACACCCCACAAAAAAGAAAAAATAATAGACAGCCACTTGAAAAAAGGAATTCATGTTCTGAATTTAGTATACTATCAAAAATCTGCCTTAATACCTACAGATAGAACACTGAAGGGTAATTGATAAATGCAAGCAGGCTGTGAATGTCCACAAGTGCACTAGAAGGAACTCTTCCTCCTTAGCTTTGTTTCAGTGCTTGATGGTGTGATTGTTTGGCTTTTCTCTGTTTATTTGTTGTCTTTTGCTTTTATTTCCTCTTTCCTCCCCCTTCTTTTTCCTTTCATTTTTTTAAATTAAGTGCTGCTAGCTTGTCCCTTCTTTGATGTGCTTCTTCCTCAGTGATTTCCCATTCTCTGTATTTACTGATATTGCATCACAAGCTATCTCTTATTCTTCCCTCATCTCTCTGCCTTCTGCTTTCTGTTGTGGTTCTTAGACATCATGCTTTTTCATTAGCCCACAACTTAAGGGTGTCAACCTCTATTCTATCTATTTTGTTTTCTTCCTTTTTTATTAATATTAGCCTTTTCCTTTTAGCCCTTTCTTTATTCTTTCTCTCCCACCTCATCATTCTAGCATTCTAAATCATAATATATATAAATACCTCTATTTGGTTTCCCAGCCCACTCTAGGTACTCCATTTTATTCCTGTTACTCTACACTGCATACACAAGAAAAATATTCATTTCACTAAGTCCTATTTGGCCTCTCTACAAACTTTCATTACTATTACTATTATCCTTCTTCCATTCTCACATTTTTCGATTCCGCTGCCACTAATCTTTTCCCTTCAAGGTAACATAGAAAGAAGCAAGGAAACAAAATAAGAAGAAAAAGTGTCAAAGAGAAAACTTAACACACAGAGAATCACCAAGTAAATAAAACTCTAGAGGAGAGAGAAGCTAATCAACTAAATAAACCCAGCAAGGTAAAATGATGACTAGAGGGCAACAAAAAATTACAAACCACTCTGAGAAACAATAAGACAGGGAGCACTCCAAAGAACAAACTAAAATCCAGGAATATATGCAGTACATCAAACAACTAATCAGAGATTCCAAAACAAATATCATGAACAATCTTAATGAAGTGAAGGAAGAGAATAAGGATATGAAGAAGACACTGAGAGAATATACTCAAAAATTGTACACATACACCAAAAATAAAGGATATGGTGGTGATCCATTGCACAACCCAAGAAATAAAAAAGATGCTGGAGTCACATAACAGCAGATTTGAACAGGCAGAAGAAAGAATTAGTGAAGTGGAAGACAATACAGCTGACATCAAACAGATAGTCGAACAGATAGACAAAAATATAGAAAAAAATCCAGCAGGGACTCAGGGATTTAACTGACAACACAAAATGTGCAAACATACGCATCATGGGCATCCCAGAGGAAGAAGAGAAGGGAAAGGTATCAGAAGGAGTGTTGAAGTAAATAATGGCTGAAAACTACCCAACTCTTTTGAGAGAGATGGATGTACACATCCAGGAAGAAAGTGCACTCCAAACAATATGAATTCCAACAGGCCAACTCCAAGACATATACTTGTCAAAATGTTCAATGCTCGAGACAAAGAGAAAATACTCAAGGCAGCAAGAGAAAAGAAAACCATCACATACAAGGGAAGCACAATAAAATTAAGTGCTGATTTCTCATCTGAAATCATGGAGGAAAGAAGACAGTGGTATGACATAGACAAAGTATTAAAAGACAAAAAGTTCCAACCATGAATTCTCTATCCAGCAACACTGGCATTCAAAAATGATTCAGAGTTCAAAATATTCACAGATAAACAGAAATTAAGAGAGTATGTCAATAAGAAACCAGCACTTCAAGAAATACTAAAAGAAGTTCTACAAGTTGAAAAGAAAAATCAAGGGAGAGAGAGTTGGAGGAGGGTTGAAAAACATGTAAAAAGAAAAAAAAAGAAACAAAACAACATATGACACACATTAATCCAGAGAAAATACGGCTGAAGTAAGAAATTCATTGCGAGTAATAACATTGAAAGTTAATGGATTAAATTCACCACTCAAGAGACACAGATTGGCAGAATGGATAAAGAAACAGGATCCATCTATATGCTGCCTATAAGAAACCCACCTTCAACCCAGGGATTCAAAGAGCCTGAAAGTAAAAGGCTAGAAAACAATATTACAACTAACAATAGCCATAAATGGGCAGGAGCAGCTATACTAATATCAGACAAAATAGATTTTAAATGGAAAACTATTGTAAGAGAGAAAGATGGACATTGTATATTAGTAAAAGGGGTAATCGCTCCAGAATAGAGAACAATCATAAACATTTATGCACCTAATCGGGGTGCCTCAAAATATGTGAGGAAAACTCTGGAAAAGCTAAATGGAGAAATATATACCTCTACAATTATAACAGGGGACTTTAATATAGCATTATCATCATTAGACAAAACATCTAGACAGAGAATCAATAAGAAACAAAGAATCTCAACAATATATTGGAGGACCTGGACTTAATAGAGATATACAGAACATTACACCCAAATACAGCAGGATTTACATTCTTCTAAAGTGCATATGGAACTTACTACAAGATAGACCCATGCTAGGCCACAGAAAAGCTCTCAATGAATGCAGAAAGTTTGAGATTATACAAAGTAATTTCTCTGATCACAATGAAATGAAATTGGAAATCACTAATGGAAAGAGAAACAGGTTATGCACAAGGATATGGAAGTTAAACAACACACTCTTAGACAAACAGTGGGTCCAGGAGGAAATCACAAAAGGAATCAGTAACTACCTGGAAACTAATGAAAATGACAACACAACATATCAAAACCTATGGGATGCAGCGAAAGCAGTCCTGAGAGGGAAGTTCATAGCCATAAATTCATATATTAAAAAAGAAGAAAGAGCTAAAATTGAATACTTAACTGCACACTTGGAGGAATTAGAGAAACAACAGCAAACTAAACCTAAAGGAAGTAGAAAGAAGGAATTCCAAAGATCAGAGTAGATCTAAACGAAAAAGAGAATAAAAAGCACTAGGAAAAGTAAACAAAACCGAAAGATGGTTATTTGAGAATATCAAAGAACTGACAAACCATTAGCCAGACTAACAAAGAAAAAGAGAGAACAGATTCAAATACACAAAATAAGAAATGAGCAAGGGGATATCACTACTGACGCCACAGAAATAAAGAGTATCATAAGAGGATACTTTGAAAATTTATATGCCAACAAGAATGATAACTTAGAGGAAATGGAAAAGTTTCTAGAAAGGCACAAACAGCCAACGTTGATAAAAGAAGAAATTGATGAACTCAACAGCCCAATTACAGGTAAAGAGACAGACTCAGTCATCAAATACCTCCCAACTAAGAAGAGCACAGGACCAGATGTCTTCACAGCTGAATTCTACCAAACATTCTGGAAAGAGCTAACACCAATTCTACTTAAGCTCTTTCAAAAAATAGAAGTAGAAGGAATATTGCCTAACTCATTCTATGATGCCAACAATACTCTCATACCAAAAACAAACAAAGATACCACTAGAAAGGAAAATTACAGACCAATTTCTCTAGTGAACCTAGATGCTAAAATCCTCAACAAAATTCTTGCTAATCGCATTCAACAACATATAAAAAGGATTCTACACCATGACCAAGTGGGTTTCATCCCGGGTATGCAAGGATGTTTCAATATAAGAAAATCAATCAATGTAATACTCCACATAAACAAACTGAAAGAAAAAAATCACATGATCATCTCTATAGCTGCAGAAAAAGCATTTGACAAAATACAGCACGCTTTCCTGATATAAGCACTGCAAAAGATAGGTATAGAAGGATACTTTTTGAATATGATTAAAGGTATATATGAAAAACCCAAAGCTAACATCATCTTCAATGGTGAAATCCTAAAACCCTTCCCTCTGAAATCGGGATCAAGACAAGGATGCCCACTATCACCACTCCTATTTAACATTGCCCTAGAAGTACTTGCTCAAGCACTGAGGTGAGAAAAGTTTATAAAAGGCATCCATATTGGAAATGAAGCAGTAAAAATTTCATTATTTGCAGGAGACATGATCCTATACATAGAAAGCCCTGAGAAATCTACAACAAAGCTTCTAGAACTTATAAAGTAGTTCAGTAATGTTGCAGGCTATAAGATCAATGCTCAAAAATTAGTAGCATTTCTGTACACCAATAAAGAGCAATCGGAGGAGGAAATCAAGAAAAAAATGCCATTTACAATAGTAACTAAAAGAATCAAATACCTAGGAATAAATTTACCTAAAGATGTAAAGGACTTATATACAGAAAATTACACAAAACTGCTAAAGGAAATCAAAGAAGACTTAAATAAATCGAAAAATATTCCCTGTTCATGGATAGGAAGACTAAACATCATCAAGATGTCTATCCTACCCAAACTAATCTACAGATTTAATGCAATCCCTATAAAAATCAACACTATATTTTTTAAGGAACTGGAGAAACTGACTACAAAATATATTTGGAAAGTTTAAAAGGCCCAGAATTGCCAAAGACATATTGAAAAAGAAAAATGAAGTTGGAGGTATCACATTACCGGAATTTAAAACATATTACAAAGCTTCAGTGATCAAAACTGCATGGTATTGGCACAAGGATAGAGCTGCTGACTAATGGAACCAAATTGAGAGTTCTGATATAGACCCTCGCATATACAGTCATCTGATATTTGACAAGGCTACCAAACCCACTCAGTTGGGAGAGAATGGACTCTTTAACAAGTGGTGCTTGGAAAACTGGATATCCATTTGCAAAAGAATGAGAGAAGAATACCATCACACACCTTATACAAAAATCAACTCAAGATGGATGAAAGATCTAAATATAAGAGCCAAAACCATAAAGACCTTCGAAGATAATGTAGGAAAGCATCTACAGGACCTTGTGATAGGAACTGGTTTCATGACCTTCACAGCCAAAGCACAAGCAGCAAGCGAAAAAATAGATAAATGAGATCTTCACAAAATTAAAAATTTCTGCACCTCAAAGGAAGTTATTAAGAAAATAAAAAGGCAGCCTACCCAATGGGAGAAAATATTTGCTAACCATATATGTGATAAAAGCCTAATATCCTGCATATATAAAGAAATACTACACCTTGAAAATAAAAAGACAATCCATTTAAAAATGGGCAAGTGAGCTGAAAAGACACTTCTCCAAGGAAGAAATACAAATGGCTAAAAAGCACATGAAAAAATGCTCTACTTCTCTTGCTATCAGGGAAATGCAAATCAAAACTACAATGAGATACTATCTGTCACCCATCAGAATGGCAGCTATTAAAAAAACAGCAGACTCTAATTGTTGGAGAGGATATGGAGGAATAGGAACCCTCATCCACTGCTGGTGGGATTGTGGAAGGGGGAAGGACACTGTGGAGGACAGTTTGGCAGTTCCTCAGAAAACTAACAATAGACCTTCCATATGATCCAGCGATTCCACTGCTGGGCATATACACAGAAGAACTGAAAGCAAAGACACGAACAGATTTTTGCACACCAATGTTCATAGCAGCATTGTTCACCATTGCCATAAGTTGGAATCAGCCCTGGTGCCCGTCAACAGTTGAATGGATAAGCAAAATGTGGCACATACATACAATTGAATTTTACTCAGGTGTAAGAAGGAATAAAGTGCTAACACATGGAATAACAAGGGTGAATCTTGAAAACCTTATGTTGAGTGAAGCAAGCCAGGCATTGAAGGATGAACAGTATATGACCTCACTGATTTGAACTGAGGAAAGATAGCATTCTCTGAGAACCATTGTCTGAAAGATACATTAACAAGGGAGAGAAAGAGAAGAGTAGGCAGTGAGCCATCACCCATATGGACTTAGTCTATGGTAAAGGGATAGAGTATAGTTGCATATTGAAGGATAGGACAGATGGGTAGTGATATTACTGGGTTTGGTGGTGCAGGGTTGACAGATGGGTAGATTAGGAAGGGCATGTAACTATGAATATTGTCATTCCTTGAGTCAAGACTGCGGAGTGTCATATGTCACAGGGGGATGGGTTCGAAGGAACAGTTAATATCCAATGGGATATTTAGTGGTCACAGGAAATGTTTCTCATTTCCTTACAGTAATGACATGGTAAATATCATCAAAAATTATTAAAATGTACAGTCTAAATTGTAAACTATATTGTAAACCATCAACAATGCTTAGTTGCTATACTTTACTATCTGTATAATCGTTATAACAATGCTAACATCCATTTAAAAAAAAGGTTTTAATATGGGTTGGGAAAGGGGGAGGGAGGTTGGGTATGTGGGAGTCTTTAGTATTCCGTGTGTGACTCTGCTGTGACCTAAAACTTCTTTGAAAATTAAATGAAAATTTGAGAGACACTGGGGAATGAGAGGGGCAAGGTGTCATGGTACACTGGACATCCAATAATGTAGTGATAAAAGGAAAAAATAAAAAAAAATTTTTTAAAGATTTTTTAAATTTTTCCCATTTTTTTGAATGTCCAATCCACTAATTATATTTTATTTTTAGTTTAGTTTCTTTTTTTCTTCTTCTGAGTTTCCTTGTACTTATCTCCTGCATTTAAGCTTATGATTAATATTTCTTTTTCCTATTAATTTTATTTCATTATTATATGCCCTTCATGTTCAAGGAAGTTTTGGATCACAGAAGGGTTACAATGGGGGCAGTAAAAGTTCATTTGTGGGGGTGTCTGGGATGTGGGATTCATGGGAGCAAGTTCATCTGAATATACACGAAAGATATATAAAATTGTTCAAATGATCAAGGGATGGGACATGGTCACAGAGGGCAGACAATCACTCAATAAATGAGGGAATCTGAATTCCCAGCCTGGAGAGCTCTACCACATTCTCCAAGGGAGCAGTAGCAGGCTGCTGAGTGCAGAGGCAGTGTCTGGCAAAAGAGGATGGCCTACTGATGGGTTCCTGTTATTGAGGACTAGCCTTATGAGTTTTTGCTCGTGTAATTGAAACTTAACCTACTGTTATGGGGTACCTAAGGGTTGCCATCTGAGACCCTCCTTTTTGCTCAAATGTAGCCTCTCTCTAAGCCAAACTCAGCATTTGAATACATTACCTTCCCCCCAACATGGGACATGACTCCTAGGGATGAGCCTCCCAAGCAATGAGGGATTAATACCAGTGCCAACTGGCAACATGATCGGAAAAAACTTGAATAAAAGGGGGAAAGAGTAAAGAGAAATGAGTTTATGTGTTTAAGAGACTTCAAAGAGAGTCGGGAGCTCATCCCAGAGGTAATGCTTACGCACACCTCAGTAGGATCTCATAGAACACTAAAGTGGATATCACCCTACACAGAGGAGCACCTGAGGGATCTGGAGACACCCAGGTCCTATATAAGTGGGGATAGCCCCAGAGATTGATGCCTTATTAGTGGGCTCCACTTTGGAATCTGTGCTCCTGAGAGTGACAGAGTCAGACTCAAGTAATTCCCCCCTGCACATGGTCCATCAGTCTATTCAAACCTATATGTGATGCTTGAGTTTTTAGGTGTACTTCCAGAGACTGGAGCTTCTGGCCTATCTATGTGCCACATGTGCCTGCAATCTCAGTGCAGCTGCAATGCCTACACTATAGCTCAATGGACTCATCCAAGTCACCTGGTGAGGTGATGACTATGGGCAATGGCCATCCCAGGGAATGGAGAGGGCCTGCAGCTGCAGGCAGGATAATCTAGTCCACCGTATCCATGGAATATAAACCTTCCCTCACTTGGAGGTGGAGTGGACATCAACTTCCCAAACCCCACAGGATTGGGGGAAGAGCTATGGACTAGAATGGACTTGGTGGTGTTCTGTCATATATTGTGATTCAAGCAATGGAAGAAATTGTAACAGTGAGGTGGAGACGGTGGCCAAAGTACATTTTTGGGCCAGAGAGGGGAGAGGCAGTTGAAATAGAGGGCCTTTTTGGGACTTGAGTGTTGTCATGAGTGGCATTGTGGCAACAGATGTAGGCCATTTTACATTAGCATACACCACACAGAACTTTGTGGGAGACAGGGTGGTATATGATGTGTAAAGCAGACTATGCTTGGTGGCAAAGCCCCAGGATGTGTATATCCATTGCAGGTGATGTCCCACACTGATGAAAGATGTTGGTGTCAGATGTTGTGGGAATTGTGGGAGATGGGGAACATGGGAAACCCTGTAAATTTTGAGTAATAATTAGGTAATCTAAGCTTCTTTAAAAACATATATATATAATAAATTTTATGTAAGAAAATGCACATATATGCATATGCCTTTATATATGATTTTACAAATATCATTGTGCTGTGAAAAATATTGATTTTTATGAACAATAAAAAATGAAAAAAATAAAAAAAATAAATCTTCAAAATGAATTGATAATAATGAAAACATTTGATGGTGTTTGTAAAAAAATGAAATATGAATGACTGAAAGGATATTACATAAAAAACTATAATAAAATATTTTTCAAAAAAAAAAAAAAAAGAACTCAATGCATTCAGCCAAAGTTAGGGAAAAGCAGTATTTTCAAGTTGACTGTAATTGAAAACATATGTTTAGCATTGTAAGTAACAAGAATCTAACTTAGATTTTGAAAGTGAGAAACCGGCAACTTTGGCATAGTAAAAGCAGTGTTTACACATTCATTGTAATTGAAAAAAAGTGCATAACTTCCATTGTAATGAGTATATTGCTTAGTTTTGAAAACTGGAGAAACCAGTGTTGTGGCAGAGCATTAGGTAAAAGCAGTGTTTTTCATTGATAATGAGTGAAAGCAAGCACATAGCAGCCAAACAAACAAGTATCTTACTTAACTTTCAAAGTTGAATTAAATGCTATATTCACAGCCTGTTACAGAAAACCAGTGTTTTGAAGATGAATTTACATGAAAACACAGGCATAGCAGCAAATAAAAGGCAAATCTTATTTCGTTTTGTAAAGTGAAGAAATGACTGCATTGGCTTAGCTTTAGGCAAAATCTGTGTGTTGAAATGTGAGTGAAAGCAAATGTATAGAAACCAAACAAACAAGAATCTTACTTACCTTTCAAACTTGAATGTAACTACTGCATTCACAGAGAGTTAGGTGAAGACATTGTTTTGAAGTTGTTTGCAAATTAATACACATGCAAATCAGCCTATGAAACAAGTTTCTTTTTTGGTTTTCTAAATCAAAGAACACAATGCATTGAGCCAACATTAGGGAAAAGCAGTGTTTTAAAGTTGATTGTAAATGGAAACATATATATAGCATTGTAAGAAATAAGAATCTTACTTAGATTTCAAAAGTGAGGTACCGGGAGCTTTGGCATACTAAAAGCAGTGGTTTGTCATTCATTTAAGTGAAAACAAGTGCATAGCTGCCAATGTAGTGAGTATGTTGCATAATTTGAGAAACTGAAGAAACCAGTGTTTTGGCATAGTATTAGGTAAAAGCAGTTTTTACATTGATAATGAGTGAAAGCAAGCACATAGGAACCAAACAAACAAGTATTTTGTATGTGTATTAGTAAATTTTTAGTGATAACTAAATAAGATTTGTCTTTTATTTCCTGCTGTGCCTGTGTTTTCACTTAAATTAATCTTCAAAACCCTGGTTTCCCCGAAAAGCTGTGAATGCAGTGGTTACTCCAAGTTTGAAAGTTAAGTAAGATTCTTGTTTCTTTGGCTTCTATGCCCTTGTTTTCATTCACATGTCAAGTCACAGCTTTTACCTAAGTCTAAACAAATGAAGTAGTTTCTTTACTTTACAAAACTAAATAAGATTTGTCTTTTATTTGTTGCTAGGACTGTGTTTTCACTTAAATTCATCTAAAAAACACTGGTATCCTGTAATAGGCTGTGAATGCAGCACTTAGCTCAACTTTGAAAGTTAAGTATGATACTTGTTGTTTGGGTGCTATGTGCTTGCTTACACTCATTATCAATATAAAAACACTGCTTTTACCTAATACTATGCCAAAACATTGGTTTCTTCAGTTTTCAAAATGAAACAATATACTCATTAAATTGGCAACTTTGCACTTGCTTTCACTTAAAATAAATGTCAAAACCATGCTTTTACTCTGCCAAAGCTTCCAGGTCCTCACTTTTGAAATCTAAGTAAGATTCTTGTTTCTTGCAATGCTATATCAGTGTTTCAATTACAATCAACTTGAAAACCGTGCTTTTCCCAAACGTTGGCTGAATGCATTGAGTTTTTTGTTTTAGAAAATCAAAAAAGAAACTTGTTTCATTGGATAATTTGAATGTGTTCATTTACAAACAATTTCAACATACTGGTTTCACTAATTATCTGTAAATGCAGTCGTTCCTTCAAGTTTGAAAGGTAAGTAATATTCTTGATTGTTTGGTTGCTATACCCTTGCATTCACTCACATGCCAACACACATATTTTACATAAGGCCAAGCCAATGCATGGTTTCTTCACTTTACAAAACTAAATAAATTTGTCCTTTATTTGCTCTTATGCGTGTGTTTTCACTTAAATTCATCTTCAAAACACTGGTTTTCTGTAATAGGCTTTGAATGCAGCAGTGAATTCCTCTTTGAAAGGTAAGTAAGATACTTGTTTGTTTGGCTCTTTGTGCTTGCTTTCATTCATTATCAATGCAAAAACACTGCTTTTACCTAATACTATGCCAAAACACTGGTTTCTTCAGTTTTCAAAACTAAGCAATATACTCATTACATTGGCAGCTATGCACTTATTCTCACTTACAATGAATAGAAAAACACTGCTTTTACTCTGCCAAAGCTGCCAGTTATTCACTTTGGAAATCAAATTAAGATTCCTGTTTATTACACTGCTAAGTATGTGTTTTCAATTACAATCAACTTGAAAACACTGCTTTTCCCAGAGGTCAGCGGAATGCATTGAGTTCTTTCCTTAGAAAACCAAAAAAAAAAAAATTGTTTCATTGGCTGATATGGATGTGTATGCATTTACAATCAACTTGAATTCACTGGTTTCACCTAACTCTCTGTGAATGCAATAATTACTTCAAGTTTGAAAGGTAAGTAAGATTACTGTTTCTTTGGATGCTATGCCCTTGCTTTCACACACAAGTCAACACAAAGCTTTTACCTAAGGCAAAGCCAATGCAGGAATTTCTTCACTTTACAAAACGGAAAAAGATTTTTCTTTTGTTACCTGCTATGCCTGTGTTTTCATTTAAATTCATCTGCAAACCCTGGTTTCCCATAACAGGCTGTGATTGCAGCAGTTAATTAAACTTTGAAATGTAAGTAAGATACTTGTTTGTTTGGCTGCTATGTGCTTGATTTCACTCATTATCAATGTAGAAACACTGCTTTTGCCTAATATTTTGCTAAAACACTGGTTTCTTCAGTTTTAAAAGCTATGCAATATACTCATTACTTTGGCAGCTATGCTATTAGTTTCACTTACAATCCTGGGCAAAACACAGCTTTTACTATGCCAATGGTGCCGGTTCCCCACTTTTGAAATCTAAGTAAGATTCTTGTTTCTTACAGTGCTATACATGTGTTTTCAGTTATAATCAATTTGAAAACGCTGCTTTTCCCTAACCTTGGCTGAATGCATTGAGTTATTTTCTTTAGAACACCAAAAAAGAAATTGTTTCATTGACTGATTTGCATGTATATTTATTTACAAACAACTTCAAGACACTGGTTTCACCTAACTCTCTGTGAATGCAGTAGATTCTTCAAGTTTGAAAGGAAAGTAAGTTTCTTGTTTGTTTGGCTGCTATGCCCTTCCTTTCACACTCATGTCAACACACAGTTTGGACCTTAGGCTAAGCCAATGCAGTGGTTTCTTCGCTTAACAAAAATAAATAAGATTTGTCTTTTATTGGCTGCTATGCTGGTGATTTCACTAAAATTCATCTTCAAATCACTGGTTTCATAATAGGATGTGAATGCAGCAGTTAATTCAAATTTGAAAGTTAAGTAAGATACCTGTTTGTTTGGATGCTATTCACTTGCTTTCACTCATTTTCAATGTAAAATCACTGCTTTTACCTAATACTATGCCAAAACACGGGTTTCTTCAGTTTTCAAATCTAAGCAATATACTCATTACATTGGAAGCTATGCACTTGTTTTCAATTAAAATGATTCTGAAAACACTGCTTTCCTATTTCAAAGCTGCTGTTTCCTCCCTTTCACAACCTATGTAAGGTTTCTGTTTCTTACAATGCTATACATGTGTTTTCAATTACAGTCAACTTGAAAACACTGCTTTCCCCTAATGTTGGCTCAATGCATTTAATTCTTTGCTATAGAAAACCAAAAAACCATCTGTTTCATTGGCAGATTTGAATCTGCCAATTCATTTACAAAGAATTTCAGGACACTGGTTTCACCTATCTCTCTGAATGCTGTACTTACTTTAAGTTTGAAAGGTAAGTAAGGTTCTTGATTTTTTGGCTGCCATGCACTTGCTTTCACTCACGTGTCCACAAAAACCTTTTGCCTAAGACTAAGCACATGCAGTGTTTTCTTCACTTTACAAAACTTAATAATATTTGTCTTTTATTTGCTGCTATGCCTGTGTTTTCACTTAAATTCATATTCAAAACACTGGTTTCCTGTAACAGGCTATTAATGTTGCAGATAATTCAACTTTGAAAGTAAAATATAACACTTGTTTGTTTGGCTGCTTTCGAAATCTAAGTAAGATTCTTGTTTCCAACAATGCTATACATGTGTTTTCAATTACAATCAACTTGAAAACACTACTTTTCCCGAATGTTGGCTGAATGCATTGAGTTCTTTATCTTAGAAAACCAAAAAAGAAACTTGTTTCATTGGCTGATTTGCATGTGTATGCATTTACAAACAACTTCAAGGCACTGGTTTCATATAACTCTCTGTGAATGCATTAGTTTCTTCAAGTTTGAAAGTTTAGTAAGTTTCTTGTTTTTTTTGGCTGCTATGCCCTTGCTTTCACTCTCATATCAACACACAGCTTTTACCTTAGGCTAAGCCAATGCAGTGGTTTCTTCCCTTTACAAAATTAAATAAGATTTGGCATAATAAAAGCCGTGGTTTGACATTCATTGTAAGTGAAAACAAGTCCATAGCTGTGAAAGTAATGAGTATATCCTTACTTTTGAATACTGAAGAAACCAGTGTTTTGGCATAGTATTATGTACAAGCAGTGTTTTTACATTGATAGTGAGTGAAACCAAGTACACAGAAGCCAAATAGTCAAGTATCTTACTGAACTTAAAAAGTTGAATTCACTGCTGCATTCACAGTCTGTTATGGGAAACCAGTGTTTTGAAGATGAATATAAGTGAAAACACAGGCATAGCAGCAAATAAAAGAAAAAATTTTTTTACTTTTTTAAAGTGAACAAACCACTCTTTTGGCTTAGCCATAGGCAAAAGTTGTGTGTTGACATGTGATTGAAAGAAAGGGAAAATCAGCCAAGAAACAAGAGTATAACTTACCTTACAAACTTGAAGTAACGACTGCATTCACAGAGAGATAGGTGAAACCAGTGTTTTAAAGTAGATTGTAAATGAATACGCATGCAAATCTGCAAATGTAACAAGTTTCTTTTTTGGTTTTCTTAAACGAAGACCTAAATGCATTCAGCCAATGTTAGGGAAAAGCAGTGTTTTCAAGTTGATTGTAATTGAAAACACATTTGTAGCATTGTAAGAAACAAGACTCTTACTTAGATTTTGCAAATGAGGAACCTGCATCTTTGGCATAGTAAAAACATTGATAATGAGTGAAAGCAAGTGCATTGCAGCCAAACAAACAAGTATCATTCTTAACTTTCAAAGCCGAAATAAACTGCTGACTTCACAGCCTGTAACGGGAAAGCAGTATTTTGAAGTTGAATTTAAGTGAAAACATAGGCATAGCAGCAAATAAAACACAAATCTTATTTAGTTTTGTAAAGTGAAGAACCCACTGCATTGTCTTAGACTTAGACAATTCTGTGTGTTGACATGCTTGTGAAAGAAAAAGCATAGCAGCCAATCAAACAAGAAACCTACCTACCTTTCAAACTTGCAGTAACTACTGAATTCACTGAGAGTTATGTGAAACCAGTGTGTAAAAGTTGTTTTTAAAGAAAACCCATGCAAATCAGCCAATGAAACAAGATTCTTTTTTGGTTTTTAAAGCAAAGAACTAAATTCATTTAGCCAAAATCAGGGTAAAGCAGTGTTTTCAAGTTGATTGTAATTGAAAACACATGTATAGCATTGTAAAAACAAGAATCTTCTTTAGATTTCTAAATGAGGAACTGGCAGCTTTGGCATAGTAAAAGCAGTGTTATGACATTCATTGTAAGTTAAAACAAGTGAATAGCTGCCAGTGTAATTAGTATATTGCTTAGTTTTGAAAACTGAAATAACCAGTGTATTGGCATAGTATTAGATAAAAGCAGAGTTTTTATTTGATAATGAGTGAAAGCAGGCGCATAGCAGCCAAACAAATAAGCATCTTACGCAACTTTCAAAGTAGAAATAACTGCTGCATTCACAGCCTGTTACAGGAAACCTGAGTTTTGAAGATGAACTTGACTGAAAACACAGGCATAGCAGCAAACAAAAGACAAATCTTATTTAGTTGTGTAAAGTGAAGAAACCACTGAATTGGATTAGCCTTAGTCTAAAGCTGTGTGTTGACATATGAGTGTTAGCAAGGGCATAGCAGTCAAACAAACAAGAATCTTACTTAACTTTCAAACTTGAAGTACCTACTGAATTCACAGGGAGTTAGGTGAAACCAGTGTCATGTAGTTGTTTGTAAATGAATCCACATGGTAATTAGCCAATGAAACTTTTTGTTTGTTTGTTTCTAAAGCAAACACCCCAATGCCATCAGCAAAGGTTAGGGAAATGCAGGGTTTTCAAGTTGATTGTAATTAAAAACACATGCATACATTGTAAGAAACAAGAATCTTACTTAGATTTTGAAAGTGAAAACCAGCGGCTTTGGCATAGTAAAAGCAGTGCTTTGCCATTCATTGAAAATGAAAACAAGTGCATAACTGCCAATGTAAAGAGTATATTGCTTAGTTTTGAAAACGGAAGAAACCAGTGTTTTGGCCTACTATTAGGTAAAAGCAGTGTTTTTACATTGATAATGAGTGGAAGAAAGCACATAACACCCAAACAAACAAGTTTCTTACTTAACTTTCAAAGTTGAATTAACTGCTACATTCACAACCTGTTATGGGAAAGCAGGGTTTTGAGGATGTATTTAAATGAAAACACAGGCATAACTGCAAATAAAAGACAAAACTTATTCAGTTTTGTAAAGTGAAGAAGCCACTGCATTGGCTTAGCCTTTGGCAAATGCTGTGTGTTGACATGTGAGTGAAAGCAAGGGCATAGGACCATAAAAACAAGAATCTTACTTACCTTTCAAAATTGAAGTACCTACTGTATTTACAGAGAGTTAGGCAAAACCATTGTCTTGAAGTTGTTGTAAATGAATACATATGCAAATCAGCCAATGAAATAATTTTCTTTTTTAGTTCTCTAAAGCAAACAACTCAATGCCTTCAGCCAAAGTTACGGAAAAGCAGTGTTTTCCAGTTGATTGTTATTGAAAACACATGTATACATTGTAAGAAACACGATTCTTACTTAGATTTTGAAAGTGAAACCCGGAAGCTTTGGCATAGTAAAAGCAGGGTTTTGACATTCACTTTAAGTGAAAACAAGTGCATAGCTGACAGTGTAATGAGGATATTGCTTAGTTTTTAAAACCGAAGAAACCAGTGTTTTCACATAGTATTAGGTTAAAGCATTGTTTTTACATTGATAATGAGTGAAAGCAAGCGCATAGCAGCCAAGCCATCAAGTATCTTACTTAACTTTCAAAGATGAATTAACTGTTGCATGCACAGCATGTTATGGGAAACCAGTGTTTTGAAGATGAATTTAAGTGAAAATACAGGCATAGTAGCAAATGAAAGGCAAATCTTATTTAGTTTTGTAAAGTGTAGTAAACACTGCATTGACTTATCCTTAGGCAAAAGGTGAGTGTAGAAATTTGAGTGAAAGCAAGGCATATCAGCCAAACAAACAAGAATTTTATTTATCTTTCAAACTTGAAGTAACTACTGCATTCACAGAATGATAGGTGAAACCAGTATCTTGAAGTTGCTTGTAAATTAATACACATGCAAATCAGCCTAGCAAATAAGTTTCCTTTTTGGTTTTCCAAAGCAAAGATCTCAATGCATTCAGCCAATGTTAAGGAAAAGCAGTGTTTTCAAGTTGATTGTAATCGAAAATAAATGTATATCATTGTAAGAAACAAGAATCTCACTTAGATTTCCAAAGTGAGGAACTGACAGCTTTGGCATAGTAAAAGCAATGTTTTGTCATTCATTTTAAGTGAAAACAAGTGCATAGCAGGCAGTGTAATGAATATACTGCTTAGTTTTCAAAACTGGAGAAACCAGTGTTTTGGCATAGTATTAGGTAAAAGCAGTGTTTTTACATTGATAATGAATGAAAGCAAGTGCATAGCAGCCAAACAAACAAGTATCTTACTTAGCTTTCAAAGTTGAATTAACTGCAGCATTCACAGCCTGTTATGGAAAACCCGTGTTTTGAAGATGAATGTAAGTGAAAATACAGGTAGAGCAGCAAATAAAAGACAAACCTTATTTAGTTTTGTAAACTGAAGAGCCCAAGGCATTGGCTTAGCCTGACGCAAATGCTGTGTGTTGACATGTGAGTGAAAGGAAGGGCATAGCAGCCAAACAAACAAGAAACTTTCTTCCCTTTCAAACTTGATGTAACTACTGCATTCACAGATTGCTATGTGAAAGCAGTGTCTTGAGCTGGGTTGTAAATATATACACATGCAAATCAGCCAATGAAACATGTTTCTTTTTTGTTTTTCTAAAGCAAAGAACTCAATGCATTCAGGCAACTTTAGGGAAAAGCAGTGTTTTCAAGTTGAGTGTACTGCATTCACAGAGAGTTAGGTGAAACCAGTGTTTGGAAGTTTTTTGTAAATGAATACACATGCAAATCAGCTAATGAAACAAGTTTTTTTTTTTTAAAGCAAAGAACTCAATGCATTCAGGCAACGTTAGGGAAAAGCAGTGTTCTCAAGGTGACTGTACTTGAAACACATGTATAGCATTGTAAGGAACAAGAATCTTACTTAGATTTCCAAAGTGAGGAACCATCAGCTTTGGCAGAGTAATAGCCGTTTTTTGCCTTTCATTGTAAGTGAAAATCAATGCATAGATGCCAATGGATTGAGTATATTGCTTAGTTTTTTAAACTGAAGAAACCAGTGTTTGGCATAGTATTAGGTAAAAGCAGAGTTTTCACATTGATAATGAGTGAAAGCAAGCACAATGTAGCGAAAAAAAAAGTATCTTACTTAACTTTCAAAGTTGAATTAACTGCTACATTCACAGCCTGTCACGGGAAACCAGAGTTTTGAAGATGAATTTAAGTGAAAACAGAGGCATAGCTGCAAATAAAAGACAATCCTTATTTAGATTTTTAAAGTGAAGAAATCACTACATTCGATTAGCCTTAGGCAAAATCTGTGTGTTAACATGTGAGTGAAAGCAAGGGCATAGCAGCCAAAAACAAGAATATTAGTTACCTTTCAAACTTGAAGAAACTACTGAATTCACAGAGAGTTAGGTGAAACCAGTTTCTTGAAGTTGTTTGTAAATGAATACACATGCAATTCAGACAATGAAACAAGTTTCTTTTTTGGTTTTCTCAAGCAAAGAACTCAATCCATCCATCCAATGTTAGGGAAAAGCAGTGTTTTCAAGTTGATTGTAATTGAAATCACATGTATACCAGTTTAAGAAACAAGAATCTTACTTATTTTTCCAAAGTGAGTAACCGGCATCTTTGGCATATTAAAAGCAGTGATTGGCATTCTTTGTAAGTGAAAACAAGTGCATAGCTTCCAATGTAATGAGTATATTGCTTAGTTTTGAAAACTGAAGAAACCAGTGTTTTGGCATAGTATTAAGTAAAAGCAGTGTTTTAACATTGATGGTGAGTGAAAGCAAGCTCATATCAGCCAAACAAACACGTATATCACTTACTTTCAAAGTTGAATTAACTGTTGCATTCACAGCCTGTTAGGGTAAACCAGTATTTTGAAGATGAATTTAAGTGAAAACACAGGCATAGCTGGAAAAAAAAGGCAAATCTTATTTAGGTTTATAAAGTGAAGAAATCACTGCATTGGATTAACCTTAGGTAAAGCTGTGTGATGACATTTGAATGAATGCCAGGGCATAGCAGCCAAAGAAATAAGAATCTTACTTACGTTACAAACTTGAAGTAACTACTGCTTTAACAGAGAGTTATGTGAAACCAGTGTCTTGAAGTTCTTTGTAAATGAATACGAAGGCAAATCAGTCAATGAAACAAGTTTCTTCTTTGGTTTTCTAAAGCAAAGAAATCAATGCATTCAACCAACTTTAGGGAAAGCAGTGTTTTCAAGTTTATTGTAGTTGAAAACACATGTATAGCATTGTAAGAAAAAAGAATTTTCTTCGATTTTGATAGTGAAGAACCAGCAGATTTGGCACAGTAAAAGCAGTGTATTGACATTCACTGTAAGTGAAAACAAGTGCTTAGGAGCCAATGTAATGGTTGTATTGCTTATTTTTGTAAACAGAAGAAACCAATGTTTTGGTATAGTAATAGGCAAAAGCAGTGTTTTTAGATTGATAATGAGTGAAAGCAAGTGCATAACAGCCAAAAAAAACGAGTACCTTACTTAAATTTCAAAGTTGAATTCACTCCTGAATTCACAGCCTGTTATGGAAAACCAGGGTTTTCAAGATGAAATCAAGTGAAAACACAGGCCTAGCAGCAAATAAAAGACAAATATTATTTAGTTTTGTAAAGTGAAGGAACCACGGCATTGGCTTAGCCTTAAGTAAAATCTTTGGGTTGACATGTGAGTAAAAAAGGGGCATAGCAGCTACCAAACAAGAATCTTACATACCTTTCAAACTTGAAGTAACTACTGCATTCACAGAGAGAAAATTGAAACCAGAGAATTGAAATTGATTGTAAATGTATAGACATGCAAAGCTGCCAGTTAAAAAGGTTCTTTTTTGGTTTTCTAAAGCAAAGAACTCAATGCATTCAGCCAACGATAGGGAAAAGCAGTGTTTTCAAGTTGACTGTCATTGAAAACACATGTTTAACATTGTAAGAAACAAGAATATTACTTAGATTTCGTAAGTGAGGACCCAGCAGCTTTGGCATAATTAAAGCAGGGCTTTGACATTTAGTGTAAGTGAAAACAAGTGCATAGTTTCCAATTTAATGAGTATATTTCTTAGTTTTGAAAACTGAAGAAGTCAGTGTTTTGGCTTAGTATTAGGTAAAAGTAGTGTTTTGACAATGATAATGGTTGAAAGCAAGTGCATAACAGCCAAACAAACAAGTATCTTACTTGAATTTCAAAGTTGAATTAACTGCTGCATTCACAGCCTGTTACAGGAAACCAGTGTTCTGAAAATGAATTTAAGTGAAAACACAGGCCTAGAATGAAATAAATGAAAAATCTCATTTAGTTTGGTAAAGGGAAGAAACACCTGCTTTGGTTTAGCCTTAACTGAAAACTGTGTGTTGACCTGTGAGTGAAAGAAAGGGCACAGAAGCCAAACAAACAAGAATCTTTCTTACCTTTCAAATTTGAAGTAACTATTGCATTCACAGAGAGTTATGTGAAACAAGTGTCTTGAAGTTGTTTGTAAATGAATACACATGCAAATCAGCCAAAGAAACAAGTTTCTTTTTGGTTTTCTAAACCAAAGAACTCAATGCATTCAGCCAACGTTAGGGAAAAGCAGTGTTTTCAAGGAGACTGTAATTGAAAACACATGTATAGCAATGTAAGAATGAAGAATCTTACTTAGATTATGAAAGTGAGGACCCGGCAGCTGTGGCATAGTAAAAGCACTGTTTTGACATTCATTGTAAGTGAAAACAAGTGCATACCTTCCAATGTAATGAGTATATTGCTTAGTTTTGAAACTGAAGAAACAAGTGTTTTGGCATAGTATTAGGTAAAAGCAGTGTTTTTACATTGATAATGAGTGAAATCAAGTGCATAGCAGCCTAACAAACAAATATCATACTTAACTTTCAAATTTGATCTAACTGCTCCCTTCACAACCTGTTATGGGAAACCAGTGTTTTGAAGATGTATTTAAGTGAAAACACAGGTATAGCAGCAAATAAAAGAAAAAATTTATTCAGCATTGTAAAGTGAAGAATCCACTGCATTGGCTTAGCCTCAGGCAAAAACTGTGTGTTGACATGTGAGGGAAAGAAAGGACAAAGCAGTCAAACAAACAAGAAACTTATTTACCTTTCATACGTGAAGTAACTACTGCATTCACAGAGAGATAATTGAAACCAAGGTATTGAAGTTGATTGTAAATGAATACACATGCAAATCAGCCATTGAAACAAGTTTCTTTTTTGGGTTTCCGAACCAAAGAACTCAATGCACTCAGCCAACGTTTGGGAAAAGCAGCGTTTTCAGGTTGATTGTACTTCAAAACACATGTATAGCACTGTAAGAAATGAGAAACTTACTTAGATTTTTAAAGTGAGGGACCGGCAGCCTTGGCATAGTAAAAGCATTGTTTTGCCACTCATTGTATTTGAAAACAAGTGCATAGCTGCCAAAGTAATGAGTATATTGCTTAGTTTTGAAACTGAAGAAACCAGTGTTTTGGTATAGTATTAGGTAAAAGCAGTGTTTTTACATTGATAATGAGTGAAAGCAAGCGCATAGCAGCCAAACAAACAAGTATCCTACTTAACTTTCAAAGTTGATTAAACTGCTGCATTCACAGCCTGTTAGTAGAAAACAGTGTTTTGAATATGAATTTAAATGAAAACACAGGGATAGCATCAAATTATATAACACAAATCTTATACATTTTTGTAAAGTGAAGAAACCAAAACATTGGCTTATCCGTAGGTAAAATCTGTGTGTTGACATGTATGTAAACGACAGGGCCTAGCAGCAAAATAAAGAAGAATCTTCCTTACCTATCACACTGGAAGTAACTACTGCATTCACAGTGAGTTAAGTGAAACCAGTGTTTTGAAGTTGTTTGTAAATGAATATACATGCAAATCAGCCAAAATAGCAAGTTTCTTTTTTGGTTTTCAAAAGCAAAGAACACAATGCATTCAGCCAACGTTAGGGAAAAGCAAAGCTTCAAGTTGACTGTAATTGAAAACACATGTAAACCATTGTAAGAAACAAGAATTTCAGTAGATTTCCAAAGAGAGGAACCGGCGAGTTTGACATAGTAAGAGCAGTGTTCTCCCATTCACTGTATTTGAAAACAAGTGCATAGCTGCCAATGTATTGGTTATATTGCTTAGTTAAGAAAACTGAAGAAACCAGTGTTTTGGCATAGTATTAGGTAAAAGCAATGTTTTTACATTGATAATGAGTGAAAGCAAGTGCATAGCAGCCAAACAAAAAATTATCTTACTTAACTTTCAAAGTTGAATTAACTGCTACATTCACAGCCTGTTAGGGGAAAACAGTATTTTGAAGATGAATTTAAGTGAAAGCACAGGCATAGCAGCAAATAAAAGACAAACTTTATTTAGTTTGGTAAAGTGAAGAAGCCACTGCATTGGCTTACCCTTAGGCAAAGCTGTCTGTTGGCATGTGAGAGAAAGAAAGGGCATAGCAGCCAAAAAAACAAGAAGCTTACTTACCTTTTAAACTTGAAGTAACCACTGCATTCACAGACAGATAGGTGAAACCTGTGTCTTGAAGTTGATTGTAAATGAATACACATACAAATCAGCCAAGGAAACAAGGTTTTTTTTCATTTTTGAAGCAAAGAATTCAATGCATTGAGCCAACATTAGGGAAAAGAAGTGTTTTCAAGTTTATTGTAATTGAAAACACTGGTACAGCATTGTAAGAAACAAGAACATTACTTAGATTTCCAAAGAGAGATACCGGCAGCTTTGGCATAGTAAAAGAAGTGTTTTGACATTCATTGCAATTGAAAACAAGTGCATAGCTGCCAATGAAATGATTATATTGCTTATTTTTAAAACTGAAGAAACCAGTGTTTTGGCAGAGATTTAGGTAAAAGCAGTGTTTTTACATTGAAAATCAGTGAAAGCAAGTGCATAGCAGCCAAACAAACAAGTATCTTACTTCACTTTCTAAGATGAATTAACTGCTGCATTCACAGCTTGTTATGGTTAACCAGTGTATTGAAGATGAATTTAAGTGAATACACAGGCATAGCAGCAAATAAATGACAAACTTATTTAGTTTTGTAAAGTGAAGATCCACTGCATTGGCTTAGCCTTAGGCAAAAGCCGTGTGTTGACTTGTGAGTGAAAGCATGGGCATAGTAGCCAAACAAAAAAGAATCTTACTTACCTTTCAAACTTGAAGTAACTACTGCATTTACAGAGAGATAAGTGATACCTGGACCATGAATTTGTTTGTAATGAATACACATGCAAAACAACCAATGAAACAATTTCCTTTTTTAGATCTCTAAAGCAAATACTCAATGCATTCAGCCAAAGTTAGGGAAAAGCATTGTTTTCAAGTTGATTGTAATTGAAAACACATGTGTAGCATTGTAAGAAACAAGAATCTTAGATTTCCAAAGTGAAGAACAGGCATCTTTGCCATAGCAAAAGCAGTTTTTTGATATTCATTGTAAATGAAAACAAGTGCATAGCTGCAAATGTAATGAGTATATTTCTTAGTTTGAAATCTTTAGAAACCAGTGTTTTGATATCATATTAGGTAAAAGCAGTGTTTTTACATTGATGTGTAAAAGCAAGCATATAGTAGCCAAAAAAATCAAGTATCTTACTTAACTTTCAAATTTGAATTCACTCCTGTATTCACAGCCTGATACGGGAAACCAGTGCTTTGAAAATAAATTTAAATGAAACCACAGGAAAGCAGCAAATAAAAGACAAATCTTACTTAGCATTGTAAAGTGAAGAAACCACTGCTTTGTCTTAGGATTAGGTAAAATCCGTGTGTTCACATGTTGGTGAAAGCAGGGACAAAGCAGCCAAACAAGAATCTTACTTAATTTTCAAACTTGAAGTAACTACTGCATTCACAGAGAGTTAGGGGAAACCAGTGCCTTGAAATTGATTTCAAGTGAATACAAATGGAAATCAGCCAATGAAATAAGTTTCCTTATTTGGTTTTCTGAAGCAAAGAACTCACTGCATTCAACCAGCATTCAGGGGAAGCGGTATTTTCAATTTGATTGTAATTGAAAACACATGCTTAGGAGTGTAAGAAAGAATAATCTTACTTAGGCTTCAAAAGAGTGGAACTGGCAGCTTTGGCAGAGAAAAGCAGTGGTTGGTCACTCGTTGTAAGTGGTAACCAGTGAATAGCTGCCAATGTAAGGAGTATATTCCTTAGTTTTGAAAACTGAAGAAACCAGTGTTTTGGCATAGTATTAGGTAAAAGCAGTGTTTTAACATTGACAATGAGTGCAATCAAGTGCAAAGCAGCCAAACAAAGAAGTATCTTACTTAAGTTTAAAAGATGAATTAACTGCTGCATTCAGAGCCTGTTAGTTGAAACCAGTGTTTTGAACATGAATTTGAAAGAAAACATAGGCATAATATCAAATAAACACAAATTTTATTTAGTTTGGTAAAGTGAAGAAACCACTTACTAGGCTTAGACTTTGGTAAAAGCTGTGTTTTGACATGTGAATGAAAGCAAGGACATAGCAGGGAAACAAACAAGCAACTTCCTTACCTTTCAAGCTTGAAGTAACAACTGCATTGATAGAGAGTTAGGTGAAACCAGTTCCTTGAAATTGATTGAAAATGAATACACATGAAAATCAGCCAAAGAAACAGGATTCTTTGTTGGTTTTCTAAAGCAAAGTACTCAATGCATTGAGCCAATGTTAGGGAATATCAGTGTTTTCAAGATGATTGTAATTGAAAACACATGTATAGCATTGTAAGAAACAAGAATCTTAGGTTTCCAAAGAGATGAACCAGCATCTTTGACAGAGTAAAAGCAGTGGTTTGTCATTCATTGTAAGTGATAACCAGTGAATAGCTGCCAATGTAAGGAGAATATTGCTTAGCTTTGAAAGGTGAAGAAACCTGTGTTTTAGCATAGTATTAGGTAAAAGCAGTATTTTTACATTGATAATAAGTGAAAGAAAGCACATAGCAGCCAAACAAACAAGTATCTTACTTACCTTTCTAGGTTGAATTAACTGCTGCATTCAGAGCCTGTTACGGGAAACCAGTGTTTAGAAGATGAATTTAAGTGAAAGCACAGGCATAGCAGCAATAAAAGACAAATCTTATTTGGATTTGTAAATTGAAGAAATCACTACTTTGGCTTATCCTTAGGCAAAAGCTGTGTGATGACATGTGAGTGAAACCAAGGGCATAACAACCAATCAAGCAAGAACTTTACTTAGCTTTCAAAATTGAAGTAACTACTGCTTTCACAGAGACTTAAGTGAAACCAGTGTCTCTAAGTTGTGGGTAAATGAATAAACATGCAAATCAGCCAATGACTCAAGTTTCTTTTTTGGTTTTCTAAAGCAAAGAACTCAATGCATTCAGCCAACGTTAGGGAAAGCAGTGTTTTCAAGTTGATTGTATTTGTAAACACATGTATAGAATTGTAAGAAACAAGGAATCTAACTTAGATTTCCATATTGAGTAACCAGCAGCTTTGGCTTAGAAAAAGCAGTGGTTTGACATTCATTGTAAGTGAAAACAAGTGCATAGCTGCCAAAGTAATAAGTATATTGCTTAGTTTTTAAAACTGATGGAACCAGGGTTTTGGCATAGGATTAGGTAAAACCAGTGTTTTAACATTGATAATGAGTGAAAGCAAGTGCATAGCAGCCAATGTAAAGAGTATATTGTTACTTTGGAAAATGAAGAAACCAGTGTTTTCCCATAGTATTAGGTAAAAGCTGTGTTTTTACATTGATAATGAGTTGAAGTAGTCGCATAACAGCCAAACAAATAATTATCTTACTTAATTTTCAAAGTCAAATTAACTGCTGCATTCACAGCCTGTTATGGGAAACCAGTGTTTTCAAGATGAATTTAAGTGAAAACACAGGCCTAGCAGTAAATAAAAGATAAATAATATTTAGCTTTGCATACTAAATTAACCACTGCCTTGGCAGAGCATTAGGTAAAATCAGTCTGTTGACATGTGAGTGAAACCAGGGTATAGCATCCATAAAAGAATCTGACTTTCCTTTCAAAGTTGAAGTAACTACTGCATTCACAGAGAGTTAGGTGAAACCAGTGCCTTGAAATTGATTTAATGTGAATACATAGACAAATCAGCCAATGAAACAAGTTTCTTTTTTGGTTTCCTAAAGCAAAGAACTCAATGATTCACCCAACGTTAGGGAAAGCAGTGTTTTCAAGTTGATTGTAATTGTAAACACATGTATAGAATTGTAAGAAACAGGAATCTTACTTAGATTTCCTAATTGAGGAAACGGCAGGCTTGGCATAGTAAAAACAGTGCTTTGACAGTCATTGTAAGTGAAACAAGTGCATAGCTGCCAAAGTAATGAGTATATTGCTTAGCTTTGAAAACTGTTGGAACCAGATTTTGGCATAGGATTAGGTAAAACCAGTGTTTTTACATTGATAATGAGTGAAAGCAAGCGCATATCATCCAAATAAGCAAGTACATTAGTTAACTTTCAAAGTTGAGTTAACTGCTGCATTCACAGCCTTTTAGGGGAAACCAGTGTTTTGACGATGAATTTAAGTGATAATATAGGCATAGCAGCAAACAAAAGACTAATCTTATTTAGGTTTGTAAAGTGAAGAAACCATTGCATTTTCTAAGCATTTGGTAAAATCTGTGAGTTGACATTTGAGTGAGAGCGTGGGCATAGCAATGAAACAAACATGAATCTTGCTTACCATTCAAACTTTAAGTAACTACTGCATTCATAGAGAGTTAGGTGAAACCAGTGTCTTGAAGTTGATTTTAATTGAAGAGACATGCGAATCAGCCAATGAATCAAGTGTCTATTTTGGTTTTGTAAAGCGAATAACTCAATGCATTCAGCCAACATTAGGGAAAAGCAATGTTTTCAATTTAGTTGTAATTGAAAACACATGTATTGCATTGTAAGAAACAAGAATCTTACTTACATTTCTGAAGTGAAGAACTGGCATCTTTGGCAGAGTAAAAACAGTGTTTTCACATTCATTATAAGTGAAAACAAGTGCATAGTTGCCAATGAAATGAGTATGTTGCTTAGTTTTGAAAATGGAAGAAAACTGTGTTTTGGCATGGTTTTAAGTAAAAGCAGTGTTTTTTACATTGACAGTGAGTGAAAGCAAGTGCAAAGCAGCCAAACAAACCAGTATCTTACTTAGATTTCAGAGTTGAATTAACTGCTGAATTCACAGCCTCTTATGGGAAAACAGTGTTTTGAAGATGAATTTAAGTGAAAACACAGGCATAGCAGCAAATAAAAGACAAAACTTATTTAGTATTGTAAAGTGAAGGAACCACTGCATTGGCTAAGGCTTAGGCAAAAGCTGTGTGTTGACATTATACTTATCGCTTGCCTTTAAAATTATCATTACTATTTCTTTTTACTTTTAATTTTATTTTGTTATTATATTGGCTTCATATTCAAGGAAGATTTGGATCACAGAAATGTTAC